>OY754347.1:7787653-8060325 GCA_963572235.1 Caenorhabditis japonica | reverse complement strand
ATAAATTGTCATTTTCATACCGAAAATTCATGAAAAATTATGTTTCCTGATGAAAACCCAATAAAAAAATCACCGACACACTAAAATCCCGAAGTGGTCCTATTAATATTGGACGCTTGAAAAAGTGACTTTTTGGTGGTACGGGTGTCAAAAATGTGCTAGACACATGGAAATTTGGTTTCTGGGGTTTATTTGTATGCTGAATCGAATGGTAATTACAGATTTTTCGTATGTTTTTTGGTTTTGCCTAGACCCTCAAAATCAAGGGGGGTCCTATTAATATTGGACGCACTGTAGAAATAGGCGAAATAGAAATGCTACAAAATAGAATTGCTACAAAAAAATTGGGTGAAAATCAGAATTTTTTTTGCGAAGTTGATTCCTGATACTCATACTTTCTAAAATTATGTAAAAATTCACCCTCTTAAAATCGAGAAAGTCCGACCTCATGTGCGGAATTGCTCATTGAGGATGGAAACTCGGCAACTCTCGCCTTAATAGTGCAATAGGATGTGTGGACAAGACGGTGTGCTCGCAGAGAACCAAATTTATTTGGGGAATAGAAAATAGTAAAAAACTATTCCGGCCCTTGTTGTGTGCTACAACTTAGCTTGTAGCACTGAGCTTCTCTGGTAATGACAATAACGACGAGCTAGCGGTTGGATACAATCGGAGTGGCAAAAAGGTATACAATAAAACAAGGAGAGGAATGCCGATGGAGAGCCAGCGTCCAAGTATCCACGCGTCGCCGGTGTAGTTGAGCTCGAAGAAAAAATAAAAAGTGCCGTATGAAATGGTGGAGAGAAAACGAAAGACCATTCCTGAAACAACGGTTGATATTGTGGCTCGGAAGCCTATAGTATTGTGGTCTTGCGACCTATCGGTACCGTGTTTCGAGACGACAAGAACCCTTGGGTCAAGCCGAATCGACACGTTAATATTTTAGGCCCAGTTAGATGCGCAGGTGCGAGTTTCGCCGCGCTAATCCAACTTCGTTGAGTTTTTTCCCGGGCGCGGTAGTTAGTCAAAAAGTGTCCCGTGGCCGCCTTTGTTGTGGCCGGCACGGCGATGGCCGCGGCGGCCCTAAGAGGGACGCCGAGAGAGAGAGACCGAGACAGCGAGGGGAAAATTATTGATTATTGTTTCTTCGACTGTTTTGCGCCAGGATTATGGATTTTGTGAGTTTTTTCTTGTATTTTGTTTAGTAAAATAGTTGATAGGCTATAATTAGGCTAAAATAGTCGTGGAATATTTAATTACTTATTTATTCCGCGACATTCCCCCCGGCGAAACGAAAAATTCCTTCATTCATCCGGTTATAGTCTATCGGCTGTTTCGCTTTCCGTGGGATTCGTTCCCTAGTGTTTTGAATGGTCTCGGTTGATTCTAGGTTTTTTATTTTTGTTTCCGTGTTAGATTTTTGTGGTTGTGATAGGATTGAGTCATCTTCCGGTATTGTTTTATCCGTTTCTTGGTGGTCCATCTCTTCTTCTCCCACCTCAAGTGGTATTAGATGTCGTATTGATCTTTTTAGTTCTTTCTTCCCGCATTTAACAAAAACCGATCTGATTTTTCCATCCGCGGAAGGATCTAGTTTAGTTATTTGGGCTATCGGCCATTTGTGTCTCGCCATGTTTTCTGTGTGGATCAAAACAAGTTGCCCTTTCTTTGGTTTTATTGATGTGTAGTTGTGTCGCTTTGTTTTTGATTCTTTAAGGTTTAGTAAGTACTGAGTATTCCAAATGTCCCAAAGTTTTAGATATAGTTTGTTGAGCCCGTTTTGATATTCTCTTGTAAGCTTTTCAACCTGACCTTCTGTAGTAATTTCTTGTATGGCATTACTATTGTCTGGTATGGTTAAGCATACGTTCGGAATGAGAAAATCTATCGGTCTCAATGCTATTGGGTCGTCTGGATTTGCGGAATTTTTAGTTATTGGCCGACTGTTTACGGCGGCTTCGACTTCAATCAGTACTGTTTCAAGTTCGACGTAACTGAGTTCTTCCTTGCTTATAGTTTTGTAAAATTGGTTTTTGATGATACCAACTATTCTCTCGTATATCCCTCCTTGCCATGGGGACAATGGAGTGATATATTTTAGTTCGATTTCACGCGCTGCCAGAAACGTTGTCAATGTTTGACTTTCGTGGTGGCTGTTTCGAATTTCGTCGTTTATCATTTTGTTGCCCAATTTGAATGCTGGTGCATTGTCGCATAGAATGCTTTTGGGTACTCCCCTTCTACCGAAGTATCGTTTCATCGCCATTAAATACGTTATTGTAGAGTTATCTGGGACTAATTCTAGATGAACTGCTCTGGTGACTAAACAAGTGATCAACATCACCCACGTTTTGTTACTTTTGCCTCTAGAGTTCGTGTAGAGTATCGGTCCGAAATAGTCTAGACCGACATGAGAGAATGGCGATGCTGGTATAGTTCTACATGTCGGAAGAATTTTTGAGTATGGATATTGGAAAGCATGTCCTGTTTGCTTCCGGCACCTATAGCATCGTTGCGTTATTTTTCTAATAACTGTACCCAATTTTGGAATCCAGTATTTTTGAAGAACTGCACCAGTCATGTGGTTAGGTGCTAGATGGGCGTTTTCTCTGTGGATATCGCGTACAATTAAATCGGTAAGGGTATGGTTTTTTACCAGATAAATTGGATGCTTGCTTTCGAAAGGTAGTTTAGAGTTATCTAAGTCTCTTGGATGCCGGAGTACGCCACTTTCGTCTTCGATAAGCTCTAAGCCTTTTGGTGCCAGATTTCCTCGTCTTTTTTGATCTTGATAGTGATCTGATATTATGTATTCTCGGATCACTTTTCTTTGTTTTATCTGGTTTTCTATTGCGTGTATTGTTTGTTGTTTCTCGGATTTTTCTAATTTTTGTAGTTTAGTCATAATGCGTGTGTTCCACTTTTTATCCGGAAACTTCCGGACGAACCATCGCAAAACCATTGCCATTGTAGTTGTCAGTTTGTCAAATGACCTGGCGGTTTTGTATCGTACAATTGATTGAGGTTCTTGTTCTGTGGGGGACACTGTTAGCACTGTCGATTTTCTTGTTTTTGGTTTTTGTTGTTTTTTCCATGCGACCTCCTTTTCGATGAGTTCTCTGAATTCTGTAGGGTAGCTAATAGTACCTTCTAGCCTAATTGGCCATTCAGATTGGGGTAGTTTTAGAAATTCTGGACCATCTTCCCAGAGTTTGTTGTTCATGAGTTTCGCAATTGTTGATCCTCGTGAGGCAATATCGGCTGGGTTTTGATCAGTTGGGCAGTGATGGAATGTTGGTTTTAAATTCTTTTGTTTGAGCAGTGTGGTTTTTTCGTGTATTTTTGATACTCGGTTATCTACGAATTTTGTAAGTTTTTCTCTTTTCAATACCCAATACAGGGCTATCATACTATCGGAAAAAAACTTTATTGTCGATAACTTTTTAATTGCGAGCTCTTTCTCTAGTGTTATTGCTGCGTTAACCGCAATTTCGATTCCCATTAGCTCTAAACGTGGGATAGAGATCTCTGTCGATTTAGGTTTAACTTTGGATTTTGACATTATCAGCTTCGTTATAGGTTTTTTTTTGTTGAATTCAAAGTGTAGGTACGCAGTTATAGCAAAATGCCTTTCAGATGCATCGCTGAATATGAGCAACTGCACTTTTTCATAATTATAGTCTTGAACCAAACGTCGTTGCATGGTGTAGTTTGTTTCTTCGAACGTAGCCTTTATTGTCTCCCATTTTTTCATGGCGTGCCCTGGAATTTTTTCTTTCCATGAGATTTCCTCCTGCCATAAATCTTGTATGACTTCCTTGAGCGGAACTGTTATCGGTGATAGCATGCCCATGGGGTCGTATATTGATGCTAAGAAAGAAACTATTTCTCGTTTTGTTGGCACGTTTTCGGGTGGTTTGGGAATTTTTATTGTTAGAGTGTCTTTGGTAGAGTTCCACATATGACCTAGTAGTTTTACAATGTCATCTTTCGCTCTGTCCATTTCTGGTATCGATTTTCTCGCATCAGTTGAGTTCATTTGGTATTCTCGCAAATTCATCCCCATTTTATTGAAGATGTCTTTGGTAGAAGTATAGATTTCTTTTAGTTCTTTTTCTTCGTTGGTTGTTATCATGACGTTGTCAACATATAGGTTTTGTATGATCTTGTTATTGATCTCGTGTGGGTTTAGATCCAAATACATTAATATAGTTATTGCTAATAAAAACGGTGAGCATGATACGCCAAACGGAAGCCGTGAAAACCTATAGGTTATCACATTTGCTGGCGTTACCCCTAATTCTGGTTCGCTAAGCCACAAAAAACGTGTGACGTCACGATATTGTTTTTGTAAACGCACTTGGTGGAATGCTTTCTCTATGTCGGCGACAAGTAAGTAGTTGGAAAGTCGAGCCCTTAATAAAATTCCAAAAATACTTTGTAGAATTGAGGGACCCGCGTGTAGGCAATCGTTAAGAGACAAAGTGTCCACCATATGGCTTGACGCGTCTAGTACAATTCTTAATTTCGTGGTTAAGGAGTCCTCTTTCATAACGTTTCGGTGTGGAATGTAGTAAATTGGAATATTGGCTGGGCGTTGTTGTTCTTCTACTTTCTCGATAATACCCATCTCTAGCTGAGTTTTAATAATATTGTGGTACTCATTCATGGTTTTCTTGTCTTTTTTCAAATTTTTTGTGAGAGCCGCAAGTCGTTTTATCGCTATTGGGTAGTTGTCTTTTAGTTCTTGTTGTCTACCGTTGTATGGCAGAGATACGTGAATTTTTCCGTCTTTAAGTATCGCCTCTTGTTTAAATTTTTGGATCAAATAATCATCTTTTGTTTGTTTCAGGTCATTTGCATCAGGTGGCGATATGCCGACATGCTCCAACTCGAACATCTGGCCGACTCTTTCCTGTAAGTCTTTGTCGGATACGTTTTGATAGTGTTTAAACTCTAGTGCGTTGATGAATACTGGTTTAAAATAGTCTTGAATTTCGGTATACGTTATTGTACTTTTTGATATATAGAAATCATCTCTGGGTATAGGGTACGTAATTACGCCTAATGGTGTCAATTCTATTGCTCTTTTGCTTGGCAACAGTATTTTATTTAGATCGCTGGCTATTGTTGCAACGAAGTCGCTGCCCAGGATGATGTCGATTGGCTTGGAATTGTAAGCTTTTAACTGCATTATTTGATGCGCGTCAATGCTTCTTGATTGTAGATATTTTATGTCTTGTGGAGAAAATTCTGGGGCTTGGAATTTTATTGGCATTTCAGGGTAAGTAACGAGCCTGGTTGTCCATACCTGGTCGTTACCTGCCCTGAAGCTGAGTTGGATACACTTAGATGTTACTGTCTCAACGCCATTAATTCCTCGCACCTCCATTTTTCCTTCATGTATTGTGCTGAGTCCTAGTCGTTCTGCCGTTTTTTGTGATATTATCGATCTTGTGGCCCCTGTGTCTATGAGACCGAGAATAATTTCTCCCTTTGGAGTGTGTAGACACATTGTTGGTAATTTATATAGTGAATCTCGAATGTTACATGTGTAAATTTCTGGTGGTGTTGTTGATTCTAATTTGCGTAGAATTTTTGTGTTGATGTCTTCTGCGTTTTGGTTTTTGATTGTGTTTTCGTTTTGTGTTTGTAGTTTTGTTGCTATGGGCAAGGTAGCTGATGACAATGAGTTTTTAGTTATTTTCTCGCTGCCGGCCCTGTGCCGAGCATCATTGCTCGGTTTTTCTGTCACGAAAAAACTGGTTGAGCTGAGTTTTTGGGTCATGCTTTTTGCAGGAAGACGTGTGATGGTCTTTCCCACAGTGCAAGCATCGGAATTTCGAATAGCAATTCCTTTTTTTGTGGGAACCATTTAGGCAGTTTTCGCAGAGACGTTTTTCGCTTATTGCGAGCAGTTTGTCCTTCAATGGGAGTTCGCACTTGTTGGGGTGGTGATGTTCACCATCATATGGACATGTGTTTGTTTCGTTTTCGCTTCTTTTATAGTATTGGTTCTTACCTCTAAACCTTCCATGAGTTACAAAAACCTCGTTCATTGCGTTCGATAATTTTTTCCTGCTTTCCGCTTCATCCGTGTATCGCTCTATGCTGATTTTAGCTCGTATCATACAAACTATTTCGTCGAATGATCTGTTATGATCTTTAGTTTCTCTTACTATTGATCTCATCAGGTGTATAGGTAGTTTTTGAACAAATTCGTCTATGACCATTGGATTATCGACCTGAATTCCATGTGACCTTAGCCTGTTAGCTAAAGTTATGTGGTTGGCTAAGTCTTTTTCCATTTGGTTATAGTCTGTAGCGTGAAACGGTGCTGATCTGAAATTTCTCATAACAGCTTGTTTTCGGTCTCTAGTATAGGTGATATGGAGCAAGTTTAGGGTGCTCATATAATCTTCTTGGGAAAATGTTGATGTTGTTATTAGTTTTTGTGCATCTCCAGTAAGAAGTCTTTTAAGAATACTGTATTTTATTGGAACCGATAGTGTCGGGTTCAGGTGAACTATCTCGTGGAATTGCGTGATAAATTCAGGATAAATGTCTGGATCTTCACCGGAAAATTTCGGAACCGTTTCAATAATATCGCGAACTGTTGGTAAATACATGTTGAATCGCTGATCATAATGATTTGGAACAGATTGATTTTGGAAATTAGGAATTCCCTGTTGGAAACTGCTCACTTGGTGGTTTTGCGAATTCGCGTATCCCACCGATGATGGGGACATTGATGGATTTTGTCTCGTTGGGAAATTTTGATTTGTATTGTTTTCTGGATTATCGTGCCTCGCATCATTTTGGGTCACATTCCCCCTCAATGGAATATCATTTCCCTGATGGGCTGATTGTGGCGATGATAAATTTTGATGTTGTGGGCTCGAATCATTGGTATTTCCCATTTGATTTTGGTAATTTTGTATGCGTTGGGCATGTGTATTACCCGAATTTTGCGCGATGACAGCTTGCGGATTGTTCGATGTTTGAAACACTTGTTGATTTTGCATGTTGGAAAAATTCGAAATGACCCGATTTTGTGTGGAATGGTTGATTGGATAGTTTTGCGCAGTGTTCTGAATTTGAGAGCCTGCCGTTTGTTGTTGTTTGTCTTTGTTGTATATTTCGAAAAGCTGATTAATTTTGGTCTCTAAGCCGCTAACTATCCCCATTATTTTATCTGTATCGTTATTTATAGTTCTCGATGGAGGGGTTACTCCGATTTCCGTGTGGTTTGTTGCTGATTCTCTTGCAATAGTATTGTTTTGGTTTAGAGTCATTTGCGATTGCGAATTTGTGGGGTTTTGATCGATATTGCTGAAACTTATATTGCTGCTTATGTCCGCGAGATCATCATCTGATGCTCGCAGAACATCTTCGGTTTGTTTTTGACGATCTAGTGCTGCTTGTGCGGCTCTTATGTCGTCTTCTGTTGGTTCTGGGCTCATTGCGAGCTCTCTAGTGATTGTTTCGAGCACGTTTGGTACACGTGGTAGGAACGTATGGAACCCTTGACTCTCGCAATATTGAGCCAGTTCTTGGATTATTTCGTTTTTGTAGTCTATAGTGGATAAAACCTTGTGCTCTTCCACTTTTTTGACTATATTTTTGGCGAAATCTTTTGCTTCCGAAACGTCTTTTATCATTCTGTTCCGGAGAACTTTCAGATTCGCGCTACGTCTCGGATTTTCCGAATCGTTTATGCATACTATGGCTTTGTTATAGTTATCTTCTATTGTTTTGGCGATTTTAGCGAAATACGTTTTGATACCTCCGACCGCTCTCCCCACTCCTGCTGGTGGTTCGATGTTGCCTGTAGATACGTCATCGTTTACGCTCATCATATCGTCCGATTGCTTGTCAGCGGTGTACTGACCGACGCTAATTACCAGTTGGGGTGACCTGAAATTGCGACGGCTATGTTTCGTTTTTTGAACAGTAGTTTCGGAGAGAATTTCACGAGTAAATCATAATAGATAGAGATGTTTGTGACCACCTGGCCATGGTGTCACCGAAGAAGAAAAAAAAAAATTTCGATTGTAAATTATCTCGCTCAGACAGCACTTAACAGGGCTTATGCAAAATTGCCTGTCTGTGCTCTGAGCCTTGAGAATTTTAGTCGAAGTTTTGTTTTAGTCCGTTTTCTCATGCAGATAACGTTTATTGTTAGATTCTGAGAATGGTCTTGTTATGATTTTTGCATTAGATTCTCTCTACTGTTTTGGTCTTTTTTTTGTGTTGTAAGATTCCGTGCACTGAAATCTTAACGTTCGTTGAGTTTCGGTTTTTTGAGCTCTGGTAGGGTAATTTTTAAAGGCTGCGACTGTCCTCCCTTATAGTGTTTAGTATGGTAGGGTAGTTTTTAAAGGCTGCGACTGTCCTCCCTTATAGTGTTTAGTATGGTAGGGTAGTTTTTAAAGGCTGCGATTGTCCTCCCTTATAGTGTTTAGTATGGTAGGGTAGTTTTTAAAGGCTGCGACTGTCCTCCCTTATAGTGTTTAGTAGAAAAAATTTCTATCGGCTCGCCACGCGTCGTTTTTTTTTGTGTAATCGTTCTTGATATTGTTTTGTCGAATATTTGTCAGATTTGTGGCGTTCTGTCGGAGAAATTTGTTTTTGTGGTCCAGTGGTTCAGTGGTGTAGTTTCCGTTATAGTATTGATCGAATAGTGAACTATAGTGTTATCATATCGAATAAAGATTTTTTATTTTATTTTATCATTTTTTTTTATTAGTTTTGAACACAACAAGATTGTTAGAAACATCTGTGGTTTTCACAATTGGAAAAAAAAGGAAGATGGAGGGAAGGAAAATTGCTTGAGAACCGTACTTATCGTATTTTGTTTGGCAATTGGAGAGACAAGAAGGCTTTCGAGAATAGGAGAAGAGGGCGGCTGAGAAATGCAAAAAAAAAATGAAGAATAAATATTCTTTTCCTTTTTCCTCGGGTCACTATTGTTGTTTAGATTGTCCCTCTGGTCCCTCCGTGGACGGGATTGTCAATTGCATGACTCTCGTGTATATTGCCTCTTGTTCTTCGGTAGATATTTTTGGGTACCTGGTGGTGCATAACGCGTTGAGGTGTTCTCCACCACAGTGTACACATTTCCTACCCTTTGGGTATACGCAATTGTGATTTTCGAGCGCTTGTCTTGTGCACCTCGTGCATCTTTTTCTGTCGATCATGGCCTTGTGCCGGGTTTCACCATCTCTGTACATAGTGCACTCCTCTGCGGAGTGATCTTTCCTACATATGTAGCAAGATTTCAGGTAGGTGTTGGCTCCCTTGTCGAGTTTCGCTCGCTTGTGTGGCAAATTATCGTCCGTTCTGGAATTGCGTTGATTGTTTTGGCTGCAATTCCGGACGACATCGGCGAGCTGTTGGATTTTTTGTTGTTGCTGCTCGACTATCATTGCGAGTTTTTCTACCTCTTTAGCCAGGGTTTCTGACGATTCTTTTGATTTCGTTGCGGCTGTATTGGCCATTTTTATTTCCGGCACGAGCGCCTTCACCATGTTGTTGAAAGCCGCGCATATTGGGGTTGTGTCTGGGGCAGCGCGTACTACCTTTTCGACCAATTTCTCGGTTTTTTCAGCCAACCGGTCTTGTTGGGCCCTCCAGTCGGCGTTGATCGCTCGCTCCTCGAGAAGCATTTTTTTGAGTCTGGCGGTGACGGCTTCCAGCAGATTATCCGGCGCCAACGTTTTGTCACCCATCTCTGTAGGTAAATTTAATTTTGTTTTGTTTTCGTTTTGTTTTTATCGTACCTCCTTGTTCCAGGGATACTGCCTGAAGTTTAATCAGTGTTTCTGACGTATCCATCGGCACTGGAATGATGTTGATTGGTGAGCTCGTCATTTCGTTGACTGAAATATTGATTTTGGATTTGTTGTATTGGTATGAGAAGAAGTACGATAATAACGAAACGAGTAAGGCATTGGTAATGGTTTTTTTTTTTTTTTTTTTTGAGATTTGTTTCAATTTAGTTCACTATTCGTCAATCGGGTTGGTTTCTCGCATTTTATTTTTGAGAATTCAAAAATTTATCGCGTCTCCCGCGTCCGTCTGCCACTCTCTCCCAGCCCGACTGGGGATACGGCCGCGAAAGGAGTTGAAATAGGAATTTTTAGCCCGTGGAAAGAGAAAGAATATTGTTTTTCTTCTTTTTCAACGCTTTTTTGTTTAGGTGCAAGACTATTTTCAATTTTTCGCCGCTCGCAGGCTATTGTTTTGACTTAGTACTGTCATGGGTTTTAGTATCGATCTTGAGTGTCGTCTCGAATCTCTATTTGTCCTATTGCAAGTCTTGTTCCATCTTGGGTTCGCAGTTTCGATGTATTTGCTAATTAGCTTCGGAAATTATAGTATAGTCCAAACCAGTCGCCAATACCACCAACAAGCTGCTTCACGACGCCAAACCAGCTGTGCCACACCGCCAACAACCCGCTCCACGGCGCCAACCAGCCAACCGATCCGCCACCAATCTGCTCCATGACGCCGAACGGCCAACCGAGCCGCCAATAATCCGCTCCACGGCGCCAACCAGCCAACCGATCCGCCACCAATCTGCTCCATGACGCCGAACAGCCAACCGAGCCGCCACGAAACCGCTCCATGACGCCGAACAGCCAACCGAGCCGCCAATAATCCGCTCCACGGCGCCAACCAGCCAACCGATCTTCCACGAATCCGTGCCATGGCGTCGAACCAGCCAACCGAGCCGCCACGAGCCGCCAACAGTGCCGATCACATCCGGAAGCGCGTTTCAGCCGTCTTGTGTGGGATTGGTATGGTTATAGTTATTGTGAAGAAGTGTATAGCAAGTTATCGAATTGCACCCGGTTGATGCACCATGTGCGGAAATTGCTCTTAGAGGATGGAGACTCGGCAATCCGGCTAAAGTAGTGTGATGGGAATACTATTGAAACAAAATATAAGACGGTTTTTTGACTATGAAACAGTTTATTTAACTGGGAGTAAAAATGTTTGCGAAAAACCTCCTCTCTGTATCGATCTCTGCCCATATTGAGAGCAGAGAGGAGAGAATTATAGTCAATGAGAATGCGGGTAGTAAGATATAAAATAATTATAAAAAAAGAAGTCGACGGTACGCCAGAAATGCGGACGGCGTGCAACAATCTCAAAGAAGGGCGAGAAGAAGAGCGCAAGACGACGGAACGGAGACGATTATAAAAAAGATATTAATCTGAATAACTAAACAAAGTAAAAGTTCTTGAGTTGTATCGTTTTGTTATAGAATTGTATCGTGTGTAAAATTCTTGCTTCGGTCGTATAGAATTTTAGCAGCATCCCGCCAAGCGGTAGCGTTTCGACTGCAACTGTTTGGGATCGCTCAAAATGTGCCGAAGTTGCATTTGCAACTCAGGCAACCATTTTGGTGACGCGGTTTTTGTTTCGCGCGTCTTTGAATTGGTCATTTGGTAGCGCAAAAATATAATTTTCCGCCTATTCTTTGTCTCGTGTTGTCTGCGTCTCTTGATTGGTGTGTATCCTGTGCGTCGTCCTCTCTGTCTTTATGTCTCTCACTCGAGCGCTTGTTGAGGGATAATTGTTTTTGACTCCCGAAGTGCGCGAGAGTATATTTTTTGGCTTTTTTGTTGGAATTTTTCTATTTCTTGATAATTATTGACTAATTAAATAGTAAGGATAATTTTGTGCTTTAAGGGCAAATATATTATGATTAATTAGGACAACGCGTTGTTTAGAAAAGTCGTGGGATAAAACCTTACTAGGGTTTTATTCCGCGACAGCTTGTGTCAATGTCTACTAGACCCGAAATCATTTTTAGTATAAGTTTTCTATCGGAAGTTTGTCTTCTCGATTCTAGCGATGAAAGATTGAATAATGAGTTACGTTGGGGGGCTGTTAGGTAATCGGGGTCATTTGGAGTTAGGTATCTCCCTTTTATACGGCTGTATAGTCTTCTCGTAAATGCATTTTGAACCGATTCAACGGCTTTACAGTCGAGTTTTCTTGTTGGGCTGCTGATTTCTGTGCCATACTCTAGTATGGGTCTTATAAAGGTTTTGTATAGAAGTGTCATAAGGCGGGGGTTATTACTACAGTAGTGATTGAATATTTGAAATACGCTAAACTTAGCTTTGCAGATGGCTTTTTTCCAGTGACCAGTAAAATCAAGCATTGGAGTTATTATGAAACCTAAGTCGCGTATGCTTATTTCTCTTCTGATAGGGTTATTATTTATCTGATACTTTGTGGTTCGGGGATTTTTTCCTAATGAGATAACTAGAGTTTTACTGTCGTTGAGCGCTAGCTTAGAATTTTCAGACCATTTACAGACAGAGTCTATCGCGCTTTGCATTAAAGTTTCATGATCTTCTATCGTATCACTTTTTGGAATCGTCGTGTAGATTTTAATGTCGTCTGCAAATTGTTTGCATCTAATGCCAGCTGGTAGAATGCTAGGAATTTCATTTACAAAGATTCCGAAAAGTATTGGCGAGAGTACGGCTCCTTGAGGGACGCCGCACTGCGAGTGCTTTTGGGTAGATAATTCATTGTTGACCTTTACCGAAAATTTTCTATTGGAGAGATATGATCTTATCCATTTGATAAGATTCGGATTGAGGTTGACTTCTACTAGTTTCTCTAGTAGAATTTCATGTGGAACCCTGTCAAAAGCTTTTGCGTAATCTAGGTATATAACGTCTACTTGCGCACCTTCATCTATGCTCTCTGTCCAGTCATTAAACGCCTCTAACATGCACGTTACTGTGGATTTCTTGGGGCGAAACCCGTGTTGATCGTTGTTCCAAAATTTGATTGTATCTAAATGCTGCAGTATTTTCTTTAAGAGACAACGCTCGTATATTCTACACAGCTGAGAAGTTAAACTAATTGGGCGGAAATCTGTTGGTACCGTGGGGTTCTCTTTTTTGTTTAATGGGATAACTATGGACTCTTTCCACAGCGACGGACACTCACATCTCATCATCGAGAGGTTGCATAGTTGTGCTAGTGGGCTACTGATAAGGTGTGCTATTATTTTTAGAAACTTATAGGGAACGTTATCGGGTGTCTGGGAACAGGAGGTTTTGCACTTTAACATCATACTAAGCATCTCAGCGTCTGTGACCCATGGTATTTCTTGTGGAGATTTGAAATTTGATGGAAGCTCAAAATTCAGCAGTGGTGGGTTCACATATTGGGATTCAAAGCTCTCTGCCAAGAGTTCCGCTTTTTCCGCGTTGGTAACTGATAGGATCCCCTGTGCGTTTGCCAGTTCTAGTTCTATATATCATTTTAGGTAAACTTACACAAATTGCCCCTCACATTTTGTACAAAGGTATTTGTATAATGATTTTAATATCTAACCTGAAAACATGAGGCAATGTTCTTTCAATTCAAAATGATTTTATTACATTAACACAAAACGCATATTTTTTTCTTTAGCTTTTCTAAAATACAGTACTCTCACGCTACCCTTCCGAAAATGTCTTTTCGTTCTTCTTATTAATTTATCAATTCTCATGACCATCTTTTCTGTATTATCGCTTCTAAAACTCGCACTGTCGTTGCTTGAATGATAACGAAAAAACAAAGAGGTATCAGCCAATAGGACATTTCACGTTCGTTTCTACTCTCCTTTTCTATCGTGTTCTCTACAATTTCTGGCCGACTATACATTGAAATAAGAAAACGAGCAAGGCAATGCGCCTTTCTTGACCAAAATAATGACTTTTGATTTTAAAACATGAATAAACAAGCCTGATCTGGCGCCCATCGGCGCCAATCAGTCTTGAGTAGCCGCCTGTGGCGGCTGTTAGGTTTAGCGGATCATTAAGCTTGATCTAGTTCAAAGCAGCGTTTGCTCTATGGAAGTTCAATAGCAGCGAAGGCCGCTCTTAGCTGAACTGGCATGTGATAAAAGGTCATTTCCTAGAGTGATTTGATGACAACGACATCGTCGCACAGAAGACCTTGTGCTTTCGCTGTTTTGAAAAAAGTATCATGCATAGTTGAAGTACCATTGTCGCCTTTAGTCGTCCTCAGATCCGAGAAGCTGGGGGCACCTTTGGTGTAGAGAAGCAAAAGATGACGATCGTATCTTTCAGGATCTCCTTAGCCCATATGCAAGAAAATGGAAAAAAGACAGGAAAACCGTTTTCCAAAAGAATTCTGTCTGCGTCTCTCAACCACATCATGAAAAAATCAACGTTTTTCCGATTTCGTTTTCCGGAAAACGGTTTTCCACTTTCTTGCATATGGCCTCTGGATAGATTCCATAGATTCTTCCGATGGTCCTTTATGCCTCCTTTTCTAGTTTTCTACTCTCCTTTTGTCTTGTTGAAAGTGAAGCACTCTGGCATTTAGATGTAGGGGAGTTTTCTAGATTCCTTGATCCCTCCGAGGTCCTCTCCAGCTCGTTCCTGATCGGCGAAGAACTTGTTTTTCGCAAAGAAAGCGGTGAGAGTAGTCTCTCGTTTGCAGAGTTTCGAGCGGCGGTCTTCTCGTTTCCAGGCTGGGAAACCACTGTCTGACGATCTTGAAGGTGAATGAGTGAATTCGGGGTCACGCTAAATATTTATACGACTCCCGTCGTAACAAAGACAGAAAAAAATAGTTTAACGTGAAAACCGATTGACATTGACCCTTCAAAGCGAACAGTTTTGCAAAATAAAAGGAAGACATAAAAAACCCAGATATTTTTCACGTCAGAAACTCCCGATGGACATGAACATTTAATTTTTAAAATATTTCTTCTGTAGCATTTTTTCTGCAAAATCTGCATTCCCTAGTTCAATTCCTCCCGAGGTTGATGGATTTTTGTCGATCCGATTGAACTTGACCCTCAACTTTCAAAGCGAACAGACGGACATACTTGAATATCGTAACACGGTACCGTTCAAAAGGTTGGAAGCTTTTGGTTTTTGGAGTATAACTTTTGAGTGGAGAGGGTTATGGTTCTGAAAAATTGCACGAATCTGCCACGTAATGTTTTTGACAAGCCCCAAACATGGATTTGGTCATTTTTGAAAACTGCAGATTTTTCAAAAATTTCAGATGCCAAAATTTTCGACCCAAAAACAATTTTTTTTTCAGATTTTTCAGGACTCGATATTTGTGTTCAAAATGAAGTTTCAAAACTAAAAGTATGATTTTAGTTGACTATGGGTTGATCGGACAATTTTCAGCTGACTTACAGCACTTTGAGTATCAGGGTCCACATGGGTAAGTCAACGGTAACTTTTATTAAGACTCACCAAAACCGAATAAATTCAAATAAACGTTGCTTTTTAACAGTTTTTCTCTAATTTGCTTTAATTTTCTTAGGTTTTGGTGATTCTCAATAAAAGTTATAGTTGTCTCATGTGGACTTTGATACCTTGACCTTGATAAAGTGCTGTAAGTCAGCTGAAAACTGTCCGATCGACCCATAGCCAACTAAAATCATATTTTTAGTTTTGAAACTTCATTTTAAAAATACATTTCGAGTCTTGAAAAATCTGAAACAAAAAATATTTTTGGCTCGAAAATTTTGGCATCTTAAATTTTTTGAAAAATCAGCAGTTTTCAAAAATGACCAAATCCATTTTCGCAGCTTGTCAAAAACATTACGAGGCAAATTCATGCAAATTTTCAAAATCATAACCCTCTCCATTCAAAAGTTATACTCCAAAAACCAAAAGTTTCCAACCTTTTGAACGGTACTGTATTGTCCATTCGCGAAAAATGCAAGTGCGCTCCACTGAGCTTAGTACTTCGTGAATTTCATTTTCGTCGCCAAATTATTTTTTCTTTTTTTCTTCGATTTCTTGTTAAAATTCTTCGTTTTTCATGTTTTTTCTTTGTTAAATTTATTAATTACAAGCTAATTCGTAATATTTTGTGAAAAATGTCCGGATTATGTCCAATTTTTGTCAAAAATCGCCATTTTTCGAAATCATCGCATGAAAAAAATTCCAAACGCTTTGATTTGTAAAGTTTTTTTGTGAAAATGCCATAGAAACCATTTATTTTAATGTATTCTTTCTTTTTTGCACAAAAATTATCAATTTCAATGAACATTTTACCGAATTTCCGCCAAAACTGCCAAATTTCATTAAAATCAGTAATTTTTGAGTTTCTCACCGCTTTTCTGATTGTTTTGCCTTTTTTTATCGCTCCTATATTACCTCTTGGAGATCTGTGGTTAAAATTAAATTATTTCAGAAGGAAGCAACACGTCGATGACACAGGAGAGCGGCACCGATGACAGGAGGCGGCGGCGAAGACTTCGGAGAGCGATGGCGACGACGTCGGCAGAAGGGGTAAGTCGATTAAACGGATTTTTGTTAAACAACCAAAAAAATTGGATTTTTCGCATTAGAATCCAGTGCAAATCTGAATTGTAATGCAAAGTTACCGAAAAATTCAGCAAAATGCAGGTTTGCATTGGATTAAAGTGACAGAAAAATGTGTTTTCAATGAGGTTGACCGTGAAAAATGGCAAAAATTTTCAGGCGAACCGTCGCTGCAACAACGAAGAAATTATCCTCTTTATTGTGTTTTCAATTGACTTGCGACATGAGAAGGCGAGACTCCGCCCACTTTTTTGAGGGCGACCACGCGAACACAGTGATATTTGAAGAGACGCAGACAGGTAGCGCACAAATAAGTGGGCGGAGTCTCGCGTTCTCATGTCGCAAGTCGATTGAAAACACAATAATTGTTCTTATTTGTTGTTATTTATATTTCAAATTTTCTTTTTTTTAAATAAATGTATTTAAAAATAAATGTATTCAATCAAGGCTACATCAAAGTAAACACAATGAATATTGATAGAAAAATGGAAAATTAAAGCAAAAACAAAACAAAATTATTAGAAACGATCATTTCGGCGTCGTCCCTTTGGCCATTCATCTGAAAAAAAGAATGTTGGTAATATTTCCACGATTTTGATATCCGTTTAAATTTCCCATATTTTCTCTTTATTTCTAATTATTATAGAATTTAAAGACACTTCTAGATAATTATAAAAACTTATAATGGGCCTATTCACTCAGGCGTTTCATTTTTGATAAAATTTGAAGAAATATCGTGTCTGGATGAGATTCGTAAATATCTTCAAAATATTCGTAAATTTCCCTGTTAGATTTGCAAATTCTTTCGAGGTCTCACGAGAAAATGTACGGATCTCGCAAAAAAAAATTACGAATAATTTGAGTGTTCTGTCACCCAGCCATGATAGTTCTTCGAATTTTCTAATATTTAAAAAAAAACGGAATGCCTGAGCAAATGAATTTTTCGCCCATGCAAACCTGCATTTTGCTGAATTTTTCGGTAACTTTGCATTACAATTCAGATTTGCACTGGATTCTAATGCGAAAAATCCAATTTTTTTGGTTGTTTAACAAAAATCCGTTTAATCGACTTACCCCTTCTGCCGACGTCGTCGCCATCGCTCTCCGAAGTCTTCGCCGCCGCCTCCTGTCATCGGTGCCGCTCTCCTGTGTCATCGACGTGTTGCTTCCTTCTGAAATAATTTAATTTTAACCACAGATCTCCAAGAGGTAATATAGGAGCGATAAAAAAAGGCAAAACAATCAGAAAAGCGGTGAGAAACTCAAAAATTACTGATTTTAATGAAATTTGGCAGTTTTGGCGGAAATTCGGTAAAATGTTCATTGAAATTGATAATTTTTGTGCAAAAAAGAAAGAATACATTAAAATAAATGGTTTCTATGGCATTTTCACAAAAAAACTTTACAAATCAAAGCGTTTGGAATTTTTTTAATGCGATGATTTCGAAAAATGGCGATTTTTGACAAAAATTGGACATAATCCGGACATTTTTCACAAAATATTACGAATTAGCTTGTAATTAATAAATTTAACAAAGAAAAAACATGAAAAACGAAGAATTTTAACAAGAAATCGAAGAAAAAAAGAAAAAATAATTTGGCGACGAAAATGAAATTCACGAAGTACTAAGCTCAGTGGAGCGCACTTGCATTTTTCGCGAATGGACAATATATGTATATAAGAAAGATAGTATTTATTAAATACTTTTTATATAAAAAGAACACATCTCGGGATGCCCGGGATATGCGTACCCGAAAATCCGCACTTGCTGTTTCGCAAGAAAATAATACAGACAAAACTTGAACCCGCGATATTTCGAAAAAAAAATTTAGGGGTTCTACCAACTGAGCCGCAGAATAGAATACGTACAAATGAATAAATGAAAAATCTTCTTGAGACAAATATTGATGACGCAGGAGTGCGGAGCAGGCTTGTACAAAAATAAAACAAAATTAAGAAACAATCTTTATTCTTCAAATTTTTTTATTGCTTAATGGCCGGGTCAATAAAAGAGAAGAAAAAACCGTTAAACGTCAATTTTCACCAGTTATCTTTTGTTGAGTTTTCTAAAGCTGGAAATAACAGTTGAAAGCACCATAATGAACCGTGTAGAAACAATATAAAACGAGATGCTCTGAAAAGAAAAGTTATCAATAAAATGTTTTATTCGTTCTACCTAGTACCAGTAGTAAAAAATCGGAAAGTGTTCCAAGATAGCAGCTTGGAATTTGGCTTCTCTCTCCTCGAAATAGCAGCGGATTTTCTCCAGGTACTCGAGAGCAATGAGCTCTGTCTGTGTGGTTTCGAATAGATGAGCCACAAGCAAGTTGCTAAGGTTCTGAAATGTTAAATATGAAATGTCATACATGCCTTTAGTTTTGTTGTATTTTTTTTTCATCAGTAATGTATACGACATTTAGCGTAATGCAAAAAAATTGTATTGTGTTCTCAGCAGAAAATTTATTACAATTAATTGATTAGTATTTTCTTTTTCAACGGTAAATATTTTTAAAACTTTTAAATATTGATGAACACTTTGCAATACCTCAAAAATTTTTGTTTGGTTCACTATTTTGTTTTGTTGGAGAAACTTGCTTTATTTCGCCTAGATTCTATACGTATCAGAAAACAAAAAACAAACGTTTTCTATGATTTTTTTAAGTCTATGAACCATAATAAAATATGATACATACATATCAACATGTGCAAATAAGAGTTTTAAGGAATTGCGTTTTTTTGCCTTGTGTCTTCTGTTCTTCAATTTTAGTAAAATTAAAAAGTTCTTATAACCCTAGATTGGCCAAGAAGTGTATGAGAAGTCAATAAGATGCTTGTCGAGCAAACTATGAACCTCTTTAGACAAATTGGGACAAATGATGACGTGTCGAGAAGCATAATTCGGATAAGAACGGTTTTTATTCAAAGAACTCCACTGTGTGGATCGTCAATAACGGTCAAAATCATTGCATCTTCAGTAATATATTCCAGATTGTATTCCAAAATAGAAAAATCCTGAACAAACCGCCTACATCTGATATTTCAAATGTCAACTAGTGTGAATTTCAAAATTTTGAATTTCCTTGGCTTTATCTCTAACACGTAATTGACACGCGGTTTCTGGCAATGGCGCTGTGCACGTTTCTATTCAAATAGTGACAAAAAAACAAATCTCACGTGTGAAATACGTTACAAGTAAGAAAAAAGTGCGCAGCGCCATTCAACAAAACTGCCTGGCATATACCGTAAAACCTGTAATTGAAGTACACCTGTATTAGAAGTACACCTTTAATAGAAGTACACCCCCAAAAGGCTTTCGAAAAATAGAAGTACACCCTCTAATTGAAGTACACCCTCTAATAGAGGTACATCATTGAGTGAATTTTTTTGAATTTTTTTTTCCATTTTTGAAGCTTTTTTTCCGTTTTTCATTGATTTAAAGAATTTTCGAATTTAGAATAATTTGAATTCCCGCGGCACAAGTGTCCAAACGGTGCTACCTCGGAATAGAACTGAAGTGTAATAGAACTGCAGCGATATAGAACTTGCTTCGCAATAGAACCGTTCGGAATAGAACTGTTCGGTAAAGAACTGTAGCAAAATAAAACTGTTTTGGAATAAAACTGTTCGAAATAAAACTGTAGCGTTTTGGAACTAAATTAGCAATGGAGCCCGATTGCATTGCTTGGCCGTCAAGGCGGGCCGAGAAAAAAATGATAAAAGTTTATTCAAAAAAAAGGCAAAACAAACAATTTTTGATGAATAGCTCAAATATAAAACTGTTGAAAAAAGCATGCGCATGAGAAATTCCAATTTTTGAATGAGCAAGCAATGCAATCGCGCTCCATTGCTAATTTAGTTCCAAAACGCTACAGTTTTATTCCGAAACATTTCTATTCCAAAACAGTTTTATTTCGATCAGTTTTATTCCGAACAGTTTTATTTCGCTACAGTTCAATTTCACAACAGTTCTATTCCAAAGCGAGTTCAATTTCGCTACAGTTCTATTACGCGTCAGTTCTATTCCGAGGTAGCACCGTCCAAACACGTTCATGAAGAACACACTTGCAAAATTTTAATTGACGAGCGCAGGTTTCAAATTATCGAGACCCTGACAAAACCGGGAACAGCTAACTCAGCGCAATGGAAATGGCGTCTCCCAACGGACAGTCCAAGACTTTCTCAACAGTTATGGGGTTATTCATTTCATGCAGTTTGCTATTTTTATTAAATTTTCCTTATTCATTTAATGCAGAAAACGGCATTTTCTGCAGCAGAAAACTGAATTTCGTCTAATTTTTTTTTTGGTCATGAAAAACAAGCAAAAATGCATGAAAAATGATGGTGTTATTCATTTCTTGCAGAAAATGACAAAAAGTACATTTTGCAGTTCGACGAAATTCAGTTTTCTGCTGCAGAAAATATCGTTTTCTGCATGAAATGAATAAAGAAAATTTGACAAAAAATGCAAAATTCATGAAATGAATAACCCCATTAGACTCTGCTTTAAAAAAAAGAAAGAATTGGGAAATTTTGAAAACTGACCGAGTTGGGATTTTTAGCACCACCTCGCGAGAAAATGGTCTATGGTAAAAATGCTGTTAAATAAGGGGGCTGACAGGGGAAAAATTTACCAAAACCAGGAAAAATTTGAATTTCTGGCGCAGTTTTTCTAGAATTGTATAACCCTTTCAGTACAAAACTCGTGCCGCACGTTTGCAATGGGCGGGGCTTGTTTCTTGGTTTTGGAAATGTTTTCCCCGGTTTTGTCTTCCCCGGTGTCGCGCTTTTCCCCGGTTTTGTCTAGGCCTCTAATCGTCTTTCTTTGTTTGTTATTTTTCTTCTGAAAGGTCTTTGAAAAATAGAAGTACACCCTCTAATTGAAGTACACCTGTATTAGAAGTACACCGATTTAGGGGGTTTGAAAAATAGAAGTACATGTACTTCAATTACAGGTTTTACGGTACGTTTTAAAGATGGAGCCACAGAAGTAAAAATTTTGAAAATCGCGTGAGTGGTCTCAATTAATTTTACAATTTGATTGGACTAGATTGTTCTGATTACTATTTTTCAAGTTTCTTGCCAGTTACGGTATACTATGTTGCAAAAAGCTGCATTAATTTTAAGAGACACAGAGAAACCAGAGAGAACAATTTTTCCATACAAAACTGACTCCAATATGTTGCCAAAGATTTAATACTTACTGGGTGGTAATTCATTGTAGCGGTACTGATAATGTATTCAAGTCGGTCCATGTTTGATCTGCGGATGTGGGCGACGATATTGTAGTCTGGATGGGTACTCCTCGAGCCTGATTTTTTCTGGAAATCCCATTACTTTCCTGCCTTTTTTCAAACCGTAAAATAGTAGGTTGGCTAAAAAATATTGCGCGACGCGTTTGCTGACGTGTATTTCGCTTCCGAGGAAACATTTTTCTGTTCCGTTTTTTTCATTTGAAAGAACGTTTCTTTACGCGTCGTTTGATTTTTCTTTTGTTTTTTATTTCTTTTTTCTGATTAAAAAAATGTTCACAAAATGTCTTTCGTGAAAATGCACTTGAGAGCTTGCCTGTGGTACCAGTTTAAACTGGACAAAAAGGCCGCGGAAGCTTTTCGCTCACTCTCAAGAATTTTCTGGGTTGGTCTTCTATCGGAAAGTCACTGTCGAGGCTGGTTTGAGCGTTTTCGAAATGGCGATGAGAGCTTGGAAGACGAGGAGCACATCGGCCGACCGAAAGGTGGAATTTCTGGAACAAGGTCAAACAGTCATCGCCGAACTCTAAAAACGTCAATTGGACCATGTACAACGAGCGCTGAAACGTCAAGGTGTGGACACGTCGAAGACAAAATTCCTCCATGACAACGCTCGTCCACATGTCGTAAAAGTCGAAAAATGGGTGGCCGACTATTTTGAACCGAATTCTTCGACTGAGGAATCTATTCTTTGCGCGGACGTTGGCGGCAAGTCATTGATAATGATGGAAAATATCTTTTGAATTAATGTTGTCTACTTTCGTTTTTATAATAAATTGAATAAATCGTGAAAACGCGCATTATTTTTTAGCCAACCTAATAGAACGAACCCAGTTAACTACGAAAAGCATGGATCTGTCATACAAAGCACTTGCAATATCCTGAAATTCCACGTTTTTCATTACTTAATTCCGTTTTTTACTGTTCGAAAATTCTCACGAACAACTAGAGTTGGGTGCATATTTTTTCCATCATCTGGTTGAAAGATTTTCCTTCCGTTTTTCATATCTTCTAACATGTTGCAGGCCACCCTTGTATTAAGGTTGTCGGCTAGGCTGATTTTTGGCAAGTAGTAGTGGTGCATCTTTAAAAAGTGAAATTAAAAAAAATAAAACGCTAAAAAAATGAAACGCTGAAAACCATGGGTTATTGATTGACTCCTAGAGTTCATTGGGTTTCACAGTTTACTCAAATGTGATTTTTTGACTCCTTAAAAATTATCAAGCAATTCATTTAATATAATCATAGTTTTTTTTTCTCAAAAGCAGAAAAAAACATTTTTTTTTTAATTTGATGACTAACTTAATAATAATCAAGAAAGAAAGAAGGTGGCTCTTATAATCCAAAAGAAAAATGTTGTTAAGTCGAACTCGTGATTCCGAAAAATAAACTTGGCGAAACTTTAGAAATTTCTGAACGCTACGATAATTTTTCATGAACTGTGTACAGTGTCAAATAATTTATTTTCAAAAAACAAGAAAGGAGAAAAAAGAAGACGCTTGACAAGAAAAAGTTGAACGGTGCCAGAGTAAAATTTTATGATTGACAAACATCTAACCCGCTGATAGGGACAATGACAGCTTTCTGCAGATTTATGCTAATGGTGGGAGGGACGCGTTCCTCTAGTTGAGTGACTCATTTGACTGTCTTTCCCAATTTATTTTCTGTTAAAAGAGCATTAGTAATAATGGAAAACGACCAAAAAAAAACTTTTTGGGCAGCAAAAATAATTTTTCTTCCTGTAATCTTTTTGGACGAGAAAGAAAAGAAAATTACTACATGAGCCAATGAGATATAAGGGATAACTAGAAAATTAACGCTGACATCCTCCTGTCCTTCAAACTTACCCAATAACCAAAAAACTTCTGCCGTCTCCAGACCCTTTGGTTTGAAAATGCTTCTGCATGCTTGGTGCAGAGTGGTTTGGATTGAGCATATTGGGAGACGTTGCAGAAACAAAACCATTTTCAGATACAGACAAACTTCAACACAACCCAATATTAGAAAGAGAAAATATTGTTGAAAACCCATCATGGAGTTATGGAAAGAAAAGTTTAACAAAATTAGTCGAAACGCTTTTGATAAATCAAGTATAAATAACAAGAACTTTTGAAAACATTAAAATTGAAGCGGTTGACGAAAAAAAATATTTTTGAAGCTCATATCTGAACTGCTTTGCCAATGGCTCAAATAAAGTTAGAAGAGAAATTCTAGGTTTTTGGTGCTTGTAATTTTTTTAGCTCCGCTAATTTACAATTTACCCCCTCCGCCCCTTTTTGAAAAGAAAATTAACATTAGGAGATTCCCAATTCTTCTTTTCCAGAAAAGTCGAGTACAGAAACCCAAATATTGTGTTTTAAGACACCCACAGAGACCTGCCATTTTGCTCCATCGGCTGCCCGAACAGATCTGCCGAATCCCGTGGAAATTTTCCCTTTTGCTCGGCGACCTCGTTACCCACAAGCTGCTCGAAATTCCCTGCGCAGGGGCTGAGGCTCTGTGGAAAAGTTTCGTTCCCTTATTATGGGTTCACGAACGAGGTTTGCAAACGACGCTCCGATGTTCCGCAGTTTATCACTGCGGTCTCGCAGCGAATACTGCGGAACAGTGGAAAAATTGCGGAACATCGGAGCGTCGTTTGCAAACCTCGTTCGTGAACACATAATATAATTAATATTCTGGTAACATCTGTTTTTTTTTTTTGGTGATGTCTTTATTTTTCAACATAAAACTAAATTTTCCCAACTTCAGATTCTACAAAACTAAACAAAAAAAAAACAACAACAAAAAAGTTGTTAATCTCTTCAGAAATTGATTGGGTTCCGCCGAAATCTCTCGTAAAATGCAACAAACTATTATGTTTTCCATCGAGTTGCATAATGAAAAAGGGAAACGAAGAGACGCAGACAGAACGGTGTTTGCGGACTCATGTTCTCATGCACAGCGATTCTTTAACTACCGAGCACACAATTCTCGTCCACCGTTTATTTTTAGGTTTTTCTGTCGCGATTTTCTAAATAGCGTCTTATCAAAAAGTTGTCTGTCACGTTACTATTGTCGGCCCGCCAAAATGGTCAAACGCGCTTCGCTGAACTCAACGCTATGCGATTTTCATTTTGGTCTCCAAATTATTTTGTTTCACGTGTAAATTCAACGTGGAATGAAATAATTTGGAAACCAAAATGAAAATTTCATAGCTTTGTGCTCAACGGAGCGCGTTTGACCTTTTTGGCGGGCCGACAATAGCTCTCATTAGGGCGCATATTTAAATCCTGAATTCGCTCGTTTTTATACGTACAATTTCAAATGAAACAGGTTTTCCGTGGTGGCCGAACTCATTTCCGAAAACTTTATTTCCGCATTTTGAAAAAAGGGGAGGGAACTCCGCCCACTCCATGTGATGAGAGAGTGCGAGAGTGTGAGGGGGAGAGAGGAAATATTTGAGATTGGGGGACTAGAAATGCGTGGCCGGTAGTAAAAGAATCACCGTGATGCAACTCGTTTGAAAACACAATATCTTCTTTTTTTGTCAGTTGTCTTTAAATTTCGCAAGCAAATTTGATTACATTTATTTGTTTTTCAAAACAGTCTTTCTGTGTTCTCTGCCTATCTATTCTGTGGTATTTCACGACTCTCGCTGTCACCTTTTCCTAGCGGTGGTCGCGTTTTTGCGGAAACGGTTTAGTCATCCGCAATGCGAATCAACGCACTCGGGCCCCATTGGCGCAGTCGGTTAGCGCATGGTACTTATAGTCTATAGGTTATGCCAAGGTCGCCAGTTCGAGCCTGGCATGGGGCAGGAATTTTTTACTGCTCTCATATTATCACCGACACAGGTAAAATGCGAATGAAGCATATAGCGCGCTGCGTGGAACTCATAGGGAAATTTTGAGATGTGGTTAATGCATCCACGTGCCCGCACATGCGCATACATGCAGGCGCATATAGCATGCACGTTCCGATTCCGGTTCAAAAAGCGCTTGGAGGCTTGGATTTTAAAGGTTTCTGTCAAATCGGATCTTTTTCTCTCATTGGATTTTAAGATGGTTGTCTGTTAAAAACTTTTATCGCGTTTTACTAGTTTCAGAAACAACCATTTATTAATAATAACGCAAAAAAATTATTAGTATTGAAACAATTATTGAGGAAATAAATTTAAAAAATTCGGAGCTGGCTCAGCAGATTGCGGAATCCTTGTTGGAGCTGAGCAGTCGCAGCCTGAAAGTACATCAATATGCTTACGGGGTATTTAAAATGAAGGTATGTTTTAAGAGTATCTTAAAAGCCCTCCACAATGGTGTGGTGTATATCCAAAAACCCAGAAATATATAGGGGCCTTTCAGCAGGCTTACTCGGAACTTTTTTTTTTTTGAAAAACTGCATTTCCTACGTGTTTTCCGAGTTTTCTTTTCGGTAAAAATAGCCCGAATTTTGTTTCGATAGTTTTTCGGAAAAAGTCTGAAAATTCGTCGCGCCAGCTTCTAATTATCCGTCATTTGAACAGATATATAAAAATAGAACGGCAGGGCGGGATATTGTAATACTATTTTTGCATAGACGCCATGTAAAAATAGTGCCGATCTTCTGCACTGTTTCCCCAATACCGGGGCAAACATTGCAGAATCTTGGTGCAAAGGTAGTACGCGACTGCCGAGTAAAGAAAATACGGTGACTCGCCAATTAGAGTTGCAGCCTCTAATTTAAACATTCATGCAATGAAGCAACATCCAAAAGAAAGAGTAGAAATTAAAGGCGCATGCCGCTTTAATACAGTTTTTACAGTAATTGCGATGGCAATTTTTGTGCGAAACATGAATAAAATCATTTAAAAGTACATTTTGATGTTTGTTTTTTGTAATTTATCATTAAAATGCATACTTGCCCTGCATTTTATTGCGGAATGAATAACAGGCTTGGTCAGAATGGGAAAACGGAAATTCTGATTGTCCGACTTTTTTTTCGTAAAATTTTTCGAATTTATTAATGGACCTATTCACAAAACCAGAAAAAAAAATCCGGAAAAAAATTGCGGGAAAATCGGAGAATGCTCCGATTGACCTGAAATTTTGGGAAATATTAGAACAAATTCTCCTGTACACGCTCAAAAAATTTTGGACGAAAATATCGATTTTAAAAATTTTCAGAAAAGTCGATATTTTGGTCCAAAATTTTTTGAGCGTGCACAGGAGAATTTTTTCTAATATTTCCCAAAAATTTCAGGTCGATCGGAGCATTTTCCGATTTTTCCCGCAATTTTTTTCCGTTTTTTCTTTTTTTTTCGGTTTTGTGAATAGGTCCGGAACATTTTCCCGACAGAATATTTTGCTGAAAATCTCGGGAAAGCACCGTGTTTCTAGGTTTCGCTGCTTCTAAGTGCCAAAAACTGTTCAAAAGAGATTTAGTTGTTGAATTTTTGGTTCAATTATTAATTTATTTTTTATTTTCTCAACAAAAAAATTGAGCCAAATAAAATTAATTTGGAAAAAATGTTCCTTTTCCGATTTTTCAAACAAGCTTCATGAATACAAGCTGTATTTTTGGTTTTTAAACCGACTCACCGATCCATTCTATCAACGCCGTTGTTCCTCTGTGCCAAGCCCGTCCCGTTCTCTTCTGAAATTTGTAACAATTATTATACGCCGAGAAAAAAGAGCGTTTGAAAAGATAAGGAGATCCAAAAATTACATTAATGACAATATTTGTTTTGGCGAAAACCCGATCGAATTCAGTTTAAAATCGGTAATTTCGAAAAAGAGCGAAAATGTCATAACAAAGCGAAAGTTGACGAAAATTGGCATACTCCGGAGAATTTTCCGAGTATATATTACAAAATTCGTCTATATAAATAATTTTTACAAAAATATCGAGAAAAAACGGACGAATAATGCGAAAAATCAAAGAAAATCAGAAAAAATAATTTTTTGATGAGAAATAGGTCTCGGCGTCTCGCACTCTCTCGCGCGTGCAGATGGAGCGCGCTTACACTGCCTTGCCTGCCGGATAGGTGGCTCGCTTTGACATGAAACATATATGCATCGATATAAGATGAACGAGATATTCATGCATGCGGATTTTTTTCTTAACCACATATAATTCACGCGCTTCCGTGTTTGAAACGTGAATACATATCACGTCCAATATGCACCAATTTTCGATATGTTCCGATAACGGAACCTATGTGCTTGAACCGCATTTTACCTGTGGAGTATATCTTCAACCTCGCTCTACTGCACTTGCAAAGTTGGCGGGCGCGAATTCAAATTTCAATATTTTTCAACTTTTTTGGGTACTTCGCTATTTTTTTTTTGGTTTTTTGAAGTCATAAACAACTAACATACATCCGAAAGTATGCATTAAAGTAGCTATTGTTGGCCCGCCAAAATGGTCAAACGCGCTCCTCTGAACTCAACGCTATGCGATTTTCATTTTGGTCACCAAATTATTTCATTTCACGTGTAAATTCCACGTATCACTTGTAAATTCAAATTTATTTCATTTCACGTGTAAATTCAACGTGAAATGAAAAAATTTGGAAAACCAAAATGAAAATCGCATAGCGTTGAGTTCCGCGGAGCGCGTTTGGCCATTTTGGCGGGACGACAATATTAACCTTTAAAAAATTCAAGAAAGGTAAAATTACTCGTCTTCCGTGTTATGCGTTTCTACATTTTCACAGACCATTTCAAATTTCTTTCTCCTCTCTGAAACAATTTATAGCCAAAAAACCAATTTTTGATATTCAGGGGCCTGTTAAATACTTTAAATCTATAACTTCTCGAACTCTTTTTTTGCAAACAGCAAATGTCCAGGCAGTGAACTGTTGATAGACCTCTTTGCGGAAAAGTAATCAACCTTTAGAAAACGAACTACCGTATTCACTATTTAGAAATAGCCATCTAAGAGAACACCTTCAATGTGAGGCTATCCTGAATGTGTGATCCGTGGCCGATGTTTCGCTCTGATTTGTCTAAACCTCACTTCAAATGCATGTGAAATTCATAGTTAGATTGGAGCGGGTTTGCAGCGTTTTATACCGAGTATAGAAGTCTATAAGGCAAGGCATCTAGAACATGCCTGCTAGGTCCCGGATTTCAACCCGGTGGACTTCAGTGTTTGGGGAATATCGGACAGCAAAATTTCAGGTCGGTTGTATGTACAGCTCTGTGGATTCTTAGAAGACCACTCTGCGCTTCACCGCCAATTCTGACCTCAATCGTCTAAGAGCATGAGTCAGATTCCGGTGCTTCCAACTTTCAGCACTTTTTGTAAAAAAAATTTTTTATGAATTTTTGATACTTGAATAAAGGTTGCCTCGTTTCTAGAACTATTTTCAAAACTAGTGACCAAACCAAAGTGTACAATTTTCGAACAATTCATTTCTCTTTTTTTGTGTACATATGTTAAAAAAAGGCATTGTCCCATCTACAACAAATGCATATAAAAGTCATTTCCATTGCGAAACAGCACAAACATGCCCCATTGGCGCAGTCGGTTAGCGCGTGGTACTTATAGTCTATAGGGTATGCCAAGGTCGCCAGTTCGAGCCTGGCATGGGGCAGACACTTTTTTTACGTTCACATAATCGTTTATTCTTCATGCATCATACATAAGGATAAATCATTAACATTGTTGGTGGTTGTGATTGATTGCTTTTGCTGCACTAAGTACGTTCATTGGCCATTGATAAAGCTAGATTCGGAAGTACGATTGATACACTTCGGGAACCGGATTTCCTGAGTCTACAACTGGATAGAGCTCAACAACCTAAAAAAAAACCATTGAAATGAATGTCAAGAATCAACAAAAAAAAACAACAAATGATGACATTGGCCCGGCTAGTTCTCCAAGTAAGACAATGAATTCAGCACAGCTGGATACTTGAAGTTTTGCCCACCCTCTCTCACCCATATTTTGAAATTTTCAAAAAAAAATGGAACAAAGATCCTACAAGACGAACATACCGGAGAACGTTTTTCAGAGGCCAAGAACTGCGGCTGGTAGGCAGAAGTTGCGGGGAGGTTCTGTCGATGGAACAGGCTGCGACCGGAACGAAACAGAGCACCGCGTAAAGCCATCGTGTTGGAGAGCAAGCAGAATGAGACGAAAACTTAAATAGGCGGTTGTAAACAAAATAAAACCAACTTTAAAGTTCATTCATACCAAACATTCACTTTAAAAAAAGGATCTAGAAGAAACTCACCGAGAACACAATATCGGTTCATCTTGGCCGACAGCTCAAATGTTGAATGAGCCAGGTGGGCCATGAAAGTTGGGCTGGGCTTTATACGGCAGGACCCGCCCATTTTTCATGGCTAACGTCTATAATAAGAATAATA
This sequence comes from Caenorhabditis japonica, assembly GCA_963572235.1. Lineage (NCBI taxonomy): Eukaryota > Metazoa > Nematoda > Chromadorea > Rhabditida > Rhabditidae > Caenorhabditis > Caenorhabditis japonica. The sequence goes on along the minus strand of OY754347.1, from coordinate 8,030,399 downwards.
AGGACTAATAAACAAAATTTCGCTACGCGCGTCATGCACTACGGTAGAAAATGCGCTTGCTGAAACTCGGTTACATGATCAAGACATTGGCGTGTATAAATGATTTTATTAAATTATGGTTGGCGTGAAAGAGTCTATCACAAGACTTCCAACAAAACCTTGATATGGAGAAGAAGAAGAAAAAAGTGGTAATGGTAACAACTAGAGGTTGGCAATTGGCAAATGACAAGAGATTCATGGAATGATAGTAGACATTAGGAGAAAGTAAAGAACCCGTGTGGGGAGAAGAATGGAAGCACTGACAGAAAGAAACAAAAAAAAAACAAAGTCTAAACCCATTGTTTCCCAAAAAAAACCTTGGAAAATTGGGGTTCGGAATTTGTACCCCGGTGTTATTTTTGACATGAATGAGCGTTACAATCGAATATTTCAAGCGAGGTAGAGTGAAATTCTCAAAATCTAGCTATTTTACTAAACGCTAATAATAAGAAACAAAAAAAGGTGGGAAAAAAACTAAATTCCAAAAAAAAAAACTGCTCAAAAGTACGAATGATCCGGGTAACTTTTGGAAATCTCCATTGTAAACGGATGAGGTTGCATCAATTCAAAAGTTTCTATTGTGCAAAGAGTTTCACGCTTGAACGCTGCCACTTTCTGAAAAAAAATCATAATAATTATTATTTCTTTGATTTTAAGAAAAACCAAAATATTATTTTGTCAATTTCATATTTACTATCCTGGCCCTTTTTTTTACTTCAAAATCAGTGAACTGAGAGGGAAAATAAAACTTGTAAAAAATAACAAAGAAGACTTCACAATGAATAATATTTGTTCAGGAGACGACTTCATAGACAATAAAAACGAACGAAAAACGAAAAAAGACCAACCTGTACATTGCATATTCTCAGCATAATTTCGGCGAATCTAGTGGATGCTTCTATGTTGTCTTTGATACTCTCGTAGAGCCATTTTTGAAGGGAATTGAGCAATCTTTTTCGTTTTGCAGCAATCAACTGGGATCCGTGATTGGTTAAGGAGAGGCAGTCTGAAACATGTTTTCATGTTGTTAACAGTTCCTTTCAAGACAACTTTGCGTGTATAACGTGCGTTCTGTCTTTTGTGCTATGTGAATGGAAATATTTGGACCACATTATCAAATTAGACACCTTTTAAAACTAAATCAACGTTGCGCAGGTGTCCTTGGAAAAGCTGCTGTAAATTTGTTGCATGACCTTTAATTAGATAACCTAATCTGCGGCCAGTGGAGCTTATGGGTTACAAAGATTATGAGTAAAATGGAAGGAAAAGTTATGATTTGTAGAAATGTGGGCAACATTTCTATGGATTTTTTCAGAAAATACAAAAACAAAAGATTGTGAAAAAATCTGTGTCTGTCACACTCAAAACTCTTCAAATTAGACTCTAAAATATCCGACTGCAATTAGACAATCGGGATGCAGAATTTTTGGAAAACTATTATTTTTATGATTTTTGCGAAGAACTTGTAGCTCTTGGTTTGGGGAATGGAACAATTTTTAGCCTTCTCTTTATCAAAATAAATTGGCAAACCCCATCGAATGAAGAATATTGAAAATCTTCCTTTCAGGGAAAAAATACTAAAGAAAACAATAGAACTAACTTTTCCCTTGTAGTTATGATCTACCATTACGCTCCATTTGTGGAAGCAAGTTCGGACCGCATCTGCCACTTCCGTGGCTCACTCTCTCTCTCTCTCTCTCTGTCTCGGCCCTAGTGCAATGGAGCGTCATTGCATACGTGCACTCCGAGTCTATGCACGGTGATTATTTTACTACCGAGCACACAATTCTCGTCCACCGATTAGGTTTTTCTGCCGCGATTTTCTAAATGACTTCGGATCGAGAAGTTGTTTGTCACTTTACTTCCTCTCATTATGGCGCATATTTTAAACCGGAATTGGTCTGATTTTTACGTACAATTTCAAATGCACGGCAGTTCTTTTACTGCCGGTCACGCATTTCTAGTCCCCCGATTTGGTTTTTCCTGTCGCGATTTTTTTAAATGACGTCTTATCAAAAAGTTGTCAGTCACGTTACTAGCTCTCATTAGGGTGCATATTTAAAACCTGAATTTGCTCGTTTTTATACGTACAATTTCAAATGAAACTGGTTTTCCGTGGTGGCCGAACCCATTTCCGCAAACTTTGTTGCCGCATTTTGCAAAAAGGTGAGGTAACTCCGCCCACTTCACGTGATGAGAGAGTGAGAGAGTGCGAGGGGGAGAGGGGAAATACTTGGGATCGGGGGACTAGAAATGCGTGGCCGATAAAAAAAAGAATCACCGTGGTATGAAACAAAACTTTTCTTTTGCAATGCCGCCTTTCTTCACATTTGCGCCACCTATGAGAGACGCGAGACAACTTTGCAACGCTTTCTTTTCTCTCTGCCCCGCTATATCAACAACCCGACGCCACTCGCTGACGTGCCGTCGATAGCTCAGTTGGTAGAGCGGAGGACTGTAGAGTCAGTGGTTATCCTTAGGTCGCTGGTTCGAATCCGGCTCGACGGATTTCTTTTGCATTTTATAATTTAAAATGAATACTCTAATAGTATTGCGCCTCAAATAGTGCTTCACCCTCACACAGGCACAGGTGAAATGCGGTAGATGCATACAGTGTCATTATTTAAAACACATCGTGAAGCTATGAATAATAGACTGTGGATATTTAATAAATCCGCGTCGTTTGATTAACATTCACACGTTTTACTAACTTATCTACATAGGCCACGAAATTTGAGGGAGATAGTGTAAAAAACTCAGTTTCGTTACTAGAAAAAAGATCATATGGACGATATGGTTAAAATGGGGACACTATATGCATCCACCGCAATTCACCTGTGCATGCCGCGAAACAATGTGTTGCAGTCTTCAATAAAAATTGCCTTCTATTAAAATTATTGCTAAGTTAATTTCGGGCAGCTATTGGGCAACGAGACCGTTTATTATCCAGCAATGTCAAAAATTGCGACGGGATTCGGCAGATCTCCCGGAGCAGCTAATGGGCAACTAGTAATTTTTGGAAATTCCCTGAGTGCACTCGAGATGCAGGTTTAGTGTGAATTGCGAAGCTATATTTATGTACGTCTGCGATTGTGTTTCGATTTGCAGACTGCAGGTTTTGAAAAAGTCAGACATACGTAACAGTGAAACACTAACCTATAATTATATACTCACTCTAGAAACTAGACATCAGAAAAAATGGCTCTGAGACGTTTAGAAACTTTAATACCATTTTTTGTTCGCAGTAAAAAAATTCACTAATTTTTCGAAATGTCCCAGAACCAGAAAAAATATCGTTAAAAAAAAGAAGAAAAAAAGGACCAAGCTTTAAAAAAAGGTTTTAACCAGTTTTGAGTGGTTGAAAATAAACTTGTTTTTCTTTTCGCTGTATTCAAAGTATCACAATACAAGCCTGATTTGGCGCCTATCGGCGCAGTGACAGAAAATAATAGTTGAACGTGAAAACCGATTGAACTTGACCTCGACCCTTCAAAGCGATTTGCTCCTTTCTTCAAAGCGAACACGGCGTGTTGGACGGGACGTTGGAAAATAAAATTTGAACTGCGCGGGCTTTTTTCTCGAAAAAAAAATTATCGCCTAATTGTAAGCGTGGTCGCATTTAGCTGCGCAGCGTTTTTCTGCGTTAAACTGATACGAAGAGGAACGAAAACTGATACGCAGACAAGCAGAGTGCGAGGATACTGTTGTTTTTGTAGCAAACTCTCGCCGGAGAGACGCAGACACTCAGCGGAGCGCACGGCCAATAACGTTCCAGGCAGCACGCCGTGAGCGAACAGACAAAATTGAAACAGGTTCATTTCCATGAAAAAAGTTTTTCAAAGCGAATTTTGGGTGTCATTTCTCGCGTCTCTGCATCTTCTTTCCCGCACGCGTTTGCTAAACTTTGCAGAAAGCCACTGTGGAGATGCAGAAAATGCAATAGGGCGCGCTTAAAAAACGTACCCGGATCAAAGAATATAATTGCTTGCAGCAAAACATATTCAACTTTGGTTAACCGCATCCTCCTGACTGGCACAAGTACATCGTTTATGACAGCGACCACTGTGGGTGTCAATCCAAAAGTTTTATTCGAAACTCCATCGCTGGAAACTGACTGAGCTACATTTCGAAACCTGAATAAATTCGTCATAATTTTTCCAAACGTGTGAAAAAAGAGAAATGCATACCCGCATAATCCATCAGGAAACACTATTCTATCCGTGTACTTTTCTGGTGTGTGGAATGCCTCTGCTAGCACTAAATTGGAAAACGCTGTGTGAATAAACAACCGTTTTTGATCTTCTGGGAGGAGGTGGCTGAAAACCTGTAAAATTGAATTTTTATAATGATTTTTGAATTGAAAATGGTGTTTACCTCAAAGGATTTCGCCCATTCCACCAAGACTGTCAAAATTTTTGCCCGCCAGTAGGAAAAGTTGGTAGGGTATTTGGGATCCATTCGGGATTCATACTGGAAGAATATTCATTCAGTAAAATTTTTATTTGTGGGTTTTTATAGTTACTTTTAAAAGGATTTTCTTCTACATTTTTTTAGGTAAGTTGCAAACAATAAACATTTTTAAGTGTGGAAAAAAATTAATAATGAAAAAAAAAGAATAATTTTGAATTTTTTCAGTGTCAATTCGTTGAAAAATAACGGTTTCTCCAGGTTTTATTTAAAAAAATCGGACAAAAATTTTTTTTATTCGTCAAAATCTAAAAAAATAATAAAAAATTTTTGCGCCGATCATAACATAACCTTTCACAAAATTAGGACAAAACCCGGCACACTTGCACCGCAGTGTCACTATTAAAAATTTAATATCTTTTAAACCGTAATTACCCTATTTGTCTTGTCATTGAATGCAATTTGCGACATGTCCAAGGCTTCTCGAAGGGAATTGTGTATCGTCATCGCCGATGAATGTAACAGTTTTTGGTACCTGAAAATCAATAAAAACGGTTTCAAATTTTTTTTTGTTGGAGAAAAACTCACCATGCTTCCTTGTGTAGTAACAAATTTATTAGAGGATCCTCCGTTTCATACTTTGGTTCATCATCCTCCACGCCGTTCATCTTTTTTCGTTTCCTTCTCCTTTCCATACTTAGCTCTAGATAGTTTTTTTTTTTTTAATATTTGTCGTTCCAATTAGACTTGAAAACAAAACAAAACAAATAAATTACCTGCCCTATCCATGCCCGCAATAATGCACTTTTTGTATCGACAGTGCCTGCATGAGCATCGCATTGATTTGTCAATTATACAGTCACCGTTATTTTTACAGGAATATGTGCGGTTCTGGAGAAAGAAGAAAATAAAGTGTTTCTCGCTGATTAGTTGCCCATGAGAATCAGAAATGAATAAAAACTCACTTCTAAAACCACTCTACGAAAAAACGTTTTGCACCCGTTACAAGCGGCCACCGAATAGTGAATTCCAGATGCCACATCACCGCAAACACTGCATAGTTCCCCTGAAAAGTTTTCAATATTAAATAAGATTTTAAAGGAGGTTTCAACTGATTTACGGTGAGCGATTTACGAATATCACACCGAAATCGCACAAAAAAAGTTATCTGTTTTTTATGAATTTTACAACAACAAAAAAATAGAAGACCACGGGGAGTACACAAAGTCGCGGTCTAGGAAACCCGCGGCCAGCCTTTTTTTCCGAGCATTTTCTTTTTTGAACTGGACAAAACCTATATTTTCGCTTACCTGGCAAAATTTTGGCCGATTTGTTAATAGTTTATCAAAAAAAATAGGGAAAAAATGAAGCAAATCGAAGAAAAACCTATTGTTGAAGACGGTCGGCTGCCGACTTAAAAAACCGCGCACGCTGGCCTAGGAAACCTCGACATCGTGTACTCCCCGTGGAGAAACATCGGAGACATTTTTTTTTGCAAATTCGATGTAATATTCGTAAATCCTCCACACAATACTATATTTAAATCAGTTCCCCTGAAAATTTGGCGCCTACTTTGAAAACGAGCCTCACCTGGAATGAATTTTTTGGCCAATTCTTTTGCTTTCTGTCGCGAATAACTTGAATCTGCAATTGGCCCCTCGTATGCTAGCATGACTGAAAAAATCTTGAATAATAAAAGATTAAGTTGAGTGTAAAAAAAAGATGGAGAATGTGTGAGTGAATGCTTCCACTAATTCACTGAATTCAATGCGAAACGGCACGTAATACGTGAATGTATACCAAGAAAAAGCGATGAGGAAAGAAAGATTATTCGTAAAATGAACTATTTTCAAGTACATTGTAGCTACATACATTCGTGTTTGAGAGATGATGTTTGGAAATTGGAAATTGAAATTGAAATTCATTTTTCGGGAAGAAAAAGAGAGAGAGAGAGGGGTGAAGGGTAGATGAAGAAGAAAAAAAGAGGGGAAGGTTTGAAATAGGAATTGGTAAACATATTTATGGATATTCAGATTCTTATTAAAAATTTATAAATCAAGGAGCAATGTGAGCTAATCTACATAGGTTAATCGGAAAAAGTCCGAAGGGTAATTAGAGATAAAAATAGCAATAGCACCTGCTATATATATATATACACGATTGAATATAGCAGAAGATAAATTCTAGTAAACACGGGCCCCCTAGAAGGTTCTGGAGAGTAAGAGTACGCCTTCCTAGCATGTGTATGTGTTTGTAATTGTGTCACGTACCATTCGGGAGAAAATGTTGATACGCAGACTGCGCATCGTCACGCACACATGCAGTGACGGTCGAAAAGACGATTGTTGATCGTATCAGTGAAGAGAAACTTTGAATTTTTGATATTCCAGACGAAAATGATATGATAAACAAATGGGAAAAACGCATACAAATCAGAAATCAGAAACCGGGTTGAAAGTAAATATTGATCTAACCAAAAAAAAAAGAATAGTACACTCGAGTACATGCATGTATTATCTGTTCACGAGCAAAATCCTTTTACGAAGCTCCGATATTCCGCCGTTTTTCCCTGCGGTTTCGCAGCGAAAATCGCAAAACAGGGAAAAACTACGGAACATCGGATCGTCGTAAGTAAATTTCGTTCGTGAACAGAAGCAACTTTAAGTATAGTCGGCGTCATCACTCTCGCTCTATTGAAAAATACCGTGCCGCACTTGCAAGATTATCGCCAATTCAAATTTCGAATGACAGATCAAATTTGAATCTTCCCGCCGAAAAGAGCGCGCCGCACGTTTGCAAATCGAGAAGTGCGTGGATCGCGGATGATGATGCATTCACCGACGGAAATAGAATATTGATTTTCGAGAGAGTTCAATAAATGATTTTGTGATATTCCGTGTTAACGCGGTGACATCCGGTCGATTAATTGATAAAAATATCGCATATCATCTAATCTCAAAACGTGTGAACAAATTAGACGGATTTCCGTAAATCTCACAAGATTTGTTATATAGCTCGCCATATTTTAAACGGAGTTTTCAGAATTAAATGCTGAGATAAATAAATTGAGCAATTTTAGAAAAAAAACATTGAAAGCTATTGCGAAAACAAAGAAAAATTGCAACGCGGTGTTTGCGTACTTTTGAAATTCAAATGAAAATGGGAACATTTCTCTTCATTTGTTATGCTAATTATTTTATTGCCGTTTGAATTTCAAAAGTACGCAAACACCGCGTTGCAATTTTTTGTTTTCACAATAGAAAGCTATAAATCGAAAATAGAATTGAACCAAGTAACAAAAACCAGAGCGGGAAAAAAGTGAAACAAAGAACGGAGAACGTAGAGCGTTTTAAATCCCTCAACGACGTAATTAACATTTAATCGATAAGAACAATAAACGAGAAAAAAGACGACATTGAAACGCGTTTTCACAGGCTATTGACAAATTTTGATCACTGTGTATTTTATATTTATTGACCACGCTTTTTTTGTCACTTTTTAGTTTTATGTTACATAGTTTCTATTCTCAACAACTTTTAATTTTCAGACGTTGAGATTTTGTCGAGAATGTAAAACGAACAAAGATCAAAAGAACTTTTCATCTGTTTTCTGTTTCGCAAAGAACCGTGAGTATAAGGTCACTGATGTTTGAGAGTGCTTTGTTGTTTCCGCTGACCAAGCCGAACCGCCCGACTTTTTCTCTGCGTAGTTTGGCATGCATTTTCTCATGGTTTGCTGCACCCATGTTATACTTTTAATCAGTCTAGAATGTGATTTCTCATTGCTCAACACTCGGAGTGCTTTGAAGAGATCATTCAGGTACAAAGCAAATGAGGAAAGATATAAACATCCGAAGATCAAAAAGTGTAGAATAAAAAGAAAAAGAAAAAAAAGGGAAAAGCAACAAAAATGGGTGAACATGGTGTTGAGAGGAAAACAGACTAGAGTAGGAGTAAAAGAGAAAAAGACGATCGTAGCCACCAATATTACATTCCCTCTCGGTCTGCACATAGAGAAAAAGGAAAGAGGACCTCAAACGGGGAGACCGCAGAGAAGAAACTTCCTAACGAGACGTGAAAGAGAGAGAAATGCGCACAGAAGGAGAAAGTGAGTAAAAATGAGAGATTCAAGAGTGAAAAACGAATAATAGTGTGCCAAACAGTGAGAGTGTGAGTACTTTTCAAAGTTTTCACGAGAAGAGACTCTTCCTGGCCAGAAAAGAGACACTTTTTCATGGGCATGAATAATTTGACGTATTCTATGCGCATCGTTTATAATTATTTATTTATTTACCGTAAAAACTGTAATAGTAGCGCCCCTCTAATAGAGGCGCACTTCTATGTGTCTATTACTTTCCCTTTTGCTATTGTTCTTTTCAATAGATAATCATTTAGAAGTAATGGGCATATTCATAGGAGAAAAAAAAAAAACAACTTTTTTTTTCCTATTCATAGATGTTAAAAAATGTGAAACAATGCCAAAAAACGGATGGTAAACAAGTGTTTTTTGACCATGATAGACCATTGATAGTGAGGAAGCACAGAGAGTTTACAACCACGTGGGAACGGAGTTGTTTACTAGTTCATGCGAACTCTGCCCTTTCTCTGCGCCTCCTTACTGTCAATGGTCTATCATGGTCAAAAACACTTGTTTACCATTCGTTTTTTGTCATTGTTTATTTATTTATTTATTTATTTTATTACGACTTTGAAGTACGTGAAATAGGAAGAAAATCAGAAGAAAATCATGGTATGATAAAATGAATAAAAAGAATAAAAAGACGGATTGAATTTTCATGTTATTGTGTCGGAGTAGTTATACATGTAATTCTAGAAATAATAAGATGATTAAGTAGGCAATGAAATTAATAGAAAGAAATAATTGACATTTTTTGACATCTATGAATAGGAAAAAAAATGTTTTTTTTTTTTTTAATCCTATGAATAGGTCCATAAGCTTTAAAAATTGTACCATGTCGGTTTGAAAATTATATGCGAACACCTCAAATTGAAGCGTTTTTGCACTTAAGGAGCATCAAAAAGGGAGGGTTGAAAATAGAGGCGCATGCGCCTCTATTACAGGATTTACGGTAAATAAGACCTTATAAAGCTAATCGTTTTTGAAAAATAAATCCTTTACTACACGGTCTTCATATGTGTTCTCTGAGAAACTCGAGCATTGGCCGCGCAGGATTTGTTTTATTTGGTCGGAAGTCAGCAAACGCGCCCGGACGGGCAAGGGTAAGACTCGATAGGGTTTGGGGTATATTGTCAGATTGTTTAATTGAATTTCGAAGCAAATTTTATTCTAAATAAATGAAAAAAAATGTCAGTAAAATAATTTTCACCTTTGTCGGAAAAAACAAACAAAAATGCTGAATTTTGATCGAAAAATCCAATTTAATCGAAAACTTTTGATTGGGGGGTACGACAGAATAGAAATAGGCGAAATAGAAATGCTACAAAATAGAAATGCTACAAAAAAGAACTGGAAAAAATAGAACTGAGCGAAATAGAAATGATACGAAATAGAACGGCTACAAAATAGAAATGAGCGAAATAGAAATGCTACAAAATAGAACAAATTTTGGCGATGGAGCGCGTTTGCATTATTTTTTCAATTGCTAAGTTTTTCGCCGATTTTCCATTTTTTTTTTTCTGAAACTGCATTGATTTTTTATCTTTCTTCATTTTCGATGTTGTTAAGTGCGTAAAATATCTGAAAATTACTGAAAAATCCTATAATAATCGGAAAATTCGAAGAATAATGCAAACGCGCTCCATCGCACCGATTTCTATTTCGCCCATTTCTATTTTGTCACATTTCTATTTCGCGCTGTTCTATTCCGCTCATTTCTATTTTGTAGCCGTTCTATTTTTTCCAGTTCTTTTTTGTAGCAATTCTATTTTGTAGCATTTCTATTTCGCCTATTTCTATTCTGTCGTACCCCCTTTGATTGTGCGTCCGGGCGCGTTTGCTGACTCCAGTTTCATGCCCCTGAATGCTTTAGGGTCGAAATTTGTTTTTTGAATAATTATATATCAACTTTGGATCCTCGCTAATCTTTAAAGTTAATTGTTCTTTACAAATCGTCAAATATAAGAAGAAGGGTTCAAAAAGTGCAGGCAAGAAGTTGGATTGAAAATTAAAAATAAAAAAAAAACTAACTAAAAAAAAAGGTTTATTTTCTTTATTTCGTCTATACACACGTATGTTCGTGCCTTTTTTGAACTAGTAAATTGTCCTGACGCATGACGCAGACTATCTGATCTATCTCGTTCGCCAAAACACCGCAAAAACAGAGATAGCTGTAGGCAAGGTTGTTCTGTTGCATCCTTTTCTCACTCTTTTTATCGTCACCCGGCTTGGAAATCTGTAGCCTCTAGTTATAAAAGGGCAATGTTAGATTTAACGGGCAGAATCTAGATTTACTGGGAAAAAAATGAAGACAATTATTAGTGTAGGGGAAAGGCAACATTCCGATCTTCAGAATGAGAAAAATGCTCTACAGGCGATGAAAACGTGCATTTATTAATTTTTTTTAAAGTCAGAAAACAAATGGTAAAACGCGAATTAACTATTTATGGATCGATAGCCCTCTCGTCTCAACAGCTGCTCATAAACTTTAAAAACTTCAATATCTCCGCGAAATATCTCGAAGTACAAATTTATTAATGTAAACAAGATAAAAAAAAATAACGAAAAACAAGAGAAAATAAATAAAAACATTGAAACTTGTTTACATTTTTAATGGGTTACGGTCGCACTCATTTCAACTGTCGAAAAAGCGCTTCGAGACCCTTCGTGGGAAAATTGACTAGTTTCAATGTTTAGATGCTGAGACGAAAGTAATAGCAATTGAAAATTAATTTTGAATTTTAATAAATATGCTTATAAACGATGTTACAAAAAAAGAACATTGAAAAACAAAAAAGACAATTTCAAAAGCACTCATTTAAGAAACGTGTTGTTGACAGACGAAACACTTAATTTACGACTGGCTCAAAGTATGAACGTTGCGAAAACAAGTGGTGTTAGCGTTCATTGGTTGGTGCGACCCTACCACACCAACTGTCTTTTGTTATCAGCTGTACACTATTTGAAAAGTACAAAAGATCGAAAAGCAGCAGCAAGCAAAAACAAGGCATTATGTATCAACACTTTTCCGTTATTTTCAGTTTTCGCATGTTTTCAATCCCTTTTGCACTTTTTATTTGTGAATTTTATCAATTTTCGTGCTCACGCTAAACAATCAACAGTGATAACGTTCAATTTTTGTTTACAGTCGGTATATTTTATTTTTTTTTAAATTAAAACGCATTTTCATAGTTTTTTTCTCAACAAAATGTGTTTTTGAAAAGAAATTAGCCATTCTAGGTTACACAAAAAATTTTAATAGTGAAAAAATGCTAGTCAAAAGGAAAAATCGCGTTTTTATCAAAACCAAAAGAAGAAAAAATATTTTTCGCGCTAACCGTAGTCTGTCAAAATCGTGGCGAGACCAGCCAACTTTTGCCCCACAATTCACCGCGGTTTGTCGCTCATTCATGAATCCATAATATTCCTTGTTTGCGCGTTTTCTGAAATCAATAAATAATTTACAAAAAATTAGTATAATATTTTTAAAAATAAAAAGGAACAAAATATGCAGCGAACAAATATTTAAAAAAAATTGCCAAACGACTGTTGCCAGCTCTAATTTGAATCTTCCCGCCAAAATGGCGCGCCGCACACTTGGAAATTCAAAAGTCCAGTGGAGCGCGGCTGATCATGCATTCACCGACAATATTTGGCTTGAAAACTTAAAAAAAAACCTAATAAAAAAACAAAGCCAGAGAAGAAACAAACTAAAAAAAGAGATATTGTGTTTTCAATCGACTTGCGACATGAGAACGCGAGACCCCGCACACTTATTTGTGCCGTTCTGTCTGCGTCTCTTCAAATATCACTGTGTTCGCGTGGTCGCGCACAAATAAGTAGGCGGAGTTTCGCGTTCTCATGTCGCAAGTCAGTTGAAAACACAATAGGAAAAGTACGAAATATTTTTAGTTAATGCCACTTTCACCTGTTCACCAAAATCTAGAAAAATAGCTAGCAATTTTCTTTTGATTGGAATGACATTAGAAAATTTGGAACGTCAACACATTTTGAGTGTTGTGTTTACGTGTATAAGCCTGGAGAGAGCCAGTGCCGTAAATCTGTGTATGAATGTGTATGTGTGTTATAGCTATTTTTCACACGTTCACAGGAACCTCGCCTCATAAACCTCAAACTGAGATTAGCCGTAAAATTTTTTGGAATCGCGGATTTTAATATTCAAACGGATAAGATGCCACGATAATGACGATGAGGTGAGGTATAATTCTATAATAGCTGAGCTATGTTCTGCAAGATGTCTGATAATTTATTTCCAATACAAAGGCTAACATATCTTTACTATTATTAGGCTTTGAAGTATTCAGGTTTGTATCTGTGTGAGAATTCGGCTTCGCAGTTTCAGATCATACTGGACCGAATTGGATCAGACTTAATCAGCCAAACATTTGCAAATTAAAAGCGCACGAGACCGCCGAAGTTTGGTTGGAATCCGCTAGGTTTGACGAACTGGCCGCCTAATAACACATGTGGTGTTTTCACCACTGCACCCGCTAATTCCGTTGAGAACCATCTAGTATTTGATAAACCACAAATCAGAAAGCGATGCAAAGTTAATCTGGTCTAGAACAATTGTTTATCAGTAGGGCGGCAGATTAAAGACCGCCCAGGTCGTTCTAGGGAACTTTCTAAACGGTGCTGGAGAATCTTGGGATGATATAGTATTTTCATCTAGCTTGTTTGAGGATGAAGTCTTCTGAATTTCATTATCGATGTTCGTGCCCATACATTATCATTTGTTAAACTATTAACAATAAATAAAGTTTGACGAGAAAGCAATTTTGGAATTGTACTTTGATGAATTTTCATTGTTAGTAAGCAGCCAGAGTTTTCATGAAGCAACTAATTGATAAAGTTTGGATTACTTTTGGGATGGAGCACCGCCCTCAACGTTATCAATTCAAACACGTGGACAAAACTTGACCACGCTGTCTGAAAAATCGCTTCAGCATTGGATTAATGGATTTTATGCGAATATGTATAAAAATATCCATATAACAGGCCGAAAGATAAGTATTGCACAACACACAGAATTTTCAAGAAAATCAACATTTCTAGCATAAATAATTAAAACTTTGTGGCGCATGGCAAAGAATTTATATTGGTTGGGATGTACTAAACAGTCAATACAAGCCTCAAGAGCATTGCAAAAAAAAGCACCGTATTCCTTTCCCTGTGCGTGAACTTTTTATTTACCCAATCTCTTCCCAGATTATCTACGTTGGATTCAAGCCATGGAAACATCCCTCGAATTTAGGGTTTCAGTCGGATATTGTATATTTTAAACCCTGGGGCCTGAAGAAAAAAGTCACACAGCAAACAAATCAAAATGATTGGTACATCATTTTCATTACTTACACGGAAATCATTACGAATTTGAACTCTAGAACAATAAAACGCTGATTGACTAAAATTATAGGTCTGAAAATTTGGAAAAACTGTGCAATAAAATAATTAGTATAACTTTAAAAAAAAAACGAAAAATTAGAACAAAATGTGGTGCAAATGCATGTATGTATGTAGCTTGTTAGTCAAAAAACTGAGTGACTCAGATTAAAGATGCTGAAAAAGACAAGATCGCCATTAATAGAAATTCTGCAAAGAGACAGAAAACGACATATTCATGTGTGAATAATTAATTGGATACAATGAGAAAAAGTGAGACGGAAAATCAAAGGGTGGAGAGAAGAAAGCTGCCGAGCAAGAGATAAGAGGATATTTAGACCATTCGGAGCAAAATATGTGCACTGCAGAATTCAAGTGCACCAAATTGAAACTTTGCATTTCTAGGAATACTGGAAAGATGCTAGTTAAAATTTGAAAAACTCTGTACTAACTCAAGTTCATAGAGAATCGTTTGATGTTTGAATTTTCCATTAATTTGCGAAGGCAGACAAGTACGCCCACAAATAAAGTTAGGGTTCAATGAGTATGTCGATGAACCTTTCAAAAATGTATAACAAGTTTCGTAGAACAGCTGCGCTGAGCTTTATAAAAAGAAAGCAGCGTTATACTAAGAATCATTATGCTTTTAGTACTTTGATTTCTGACCTAATGCGGCTACATATGAAGTATGTAGACAAGAGAGAGAGAGAAAACCGAGCAAGTCTTGAAAACCATGTAATTTTCAAAAATTCTGTTTCGTTTTCTTTGACTTAGAAAATGGCAAGGGATTAATGAAGTGAATCAGAAAAAAAATACACTAGACTAAAAATGAAAAAAAAGACGCTCATAGGTATCATCATCATAATTTTTTATTCGTAAAAACCGAATTCGGGATAATATATAATATTACTGCGTCGCGAAAACCAGTCAGAGCGCTCGTGTCTTGCGGCTGTGGTCTCGCCGCGATCAGCACGTATACGGTAGTTTTTTACGTTCTTTTTTGAATTGTTTTTCTGTTTTTGCATTGTTTTCGTTTTTTTTCGTAAAAAAAACTACCGTATACGCACTGGTCGCGGCGAGACCACGTCCGCAAGACACGAGCGCTCTGACTGGTTCTCGCGACGCAGTAATATCTTTCTTATATATAAAAACCCAGATCGGGATGTCTGTGCGCGTCCGCACTTGCCTTTTTGCAAGAAAATGCAGTGGACAAAACACGAACCCGTGACATTCACAGGTGATTCGCCACTTATGCATTATACGTGCAGGCAAACAATTTACAAATTGTACGTAAATCACGAAGAGGAAAATTGCGATTTGAACACAATTTGTAAATATTGCATTGCCGAAAAATGGTCGGCATTTCCCAACTATGGGTAAATTATTGATAAGTCGCGAAAATACAATTGGCGAATCCCGAAGGAACTCTCGCAGCGAACTATTTCTCATCCTTAATTGAGGCCCAAATTAATTCATTTCTGCCACAAAAATGTTATTTTTATGCTTTTTTATTGGTTTTTTTCGTGAAAATGCTTCAATATTTTTATAGCTGTTATTCCTTCTACCTTTTTTATTGATTTTTCTATCGTTACTCTTATATTTCCAGGCGTCCGGGCAGTCATTCTAAAAAAGGCCTGCGGCAACAAGGAAAACGTGAGTTTTCAAATTTTCATTATTTTAATAGAATGTCCCCGAGGAGATATAATGGATTCGTGGCGGAATGACAATTTTTTCACGCTTTTATTCGAAAAAATGAAGAAATTACTGAAGAAATGAAGAGTTTTTCGTCTCACAGTTTCACGTGACATGTCACTCCGTCACGAATCCACTATAATACCCCTCAAATAAAAATCCCGCGATTAGAAAACTCTAACATTAAATAGATGAGATTGAGAGAAACCCAAAAGATTTTCCCCCTTTTTCAGAGGTTGCAGCTGCACATTTGGCCCCGATGTCGTCGCGAAAACGTGCGAAAAGTTCCGACTACACCTTACTGTTCGTGCCCATCAAGTCGTCCAAGAGTTTTTTTTATCAACAAGAAGCTTGTCACCCTCTTCTCTCCCTACTACATGTATTGTATTGTGTATTGTACATGTATTGTGACCGATTGGAATATGCTTGTGAGCCCCACAATGGTTTGCTCTCTCAAGGTAATAAGTTTAATGATTTTTAGTTTGTGTTTATTATTATTTTTCAGGGCAAGTACAAACAACAAGCAACTACAAACGGGCGCAAGGAGACCGAGGATTGATTAAAACAATTTGCCACACGATTAGGAAAAACATTGAAGAAAGCCCCGATTGGTTTAAAACTTTGCATGCCTGGCAGTATTTATGCCAAAATTTCACAAAGTTTCAGACCCATCGGACCATTCTCGGAATTTTTCCCAATCGTTTATCATATTTTTATTGATATTTCAACCCCCTGTTAATTTGTTAATTTTTTGTATCTACATATTGTTATTTTAATTTGTCCTTGGTGTTACCGTGCAATTTTTTAAAAGTTTGATATATAATAAAACAACATACCTAGTCTTGTTACAAACGCACATATAGAATTAGTAAGCTTACAAGCCAACTAATTATATGATCCGAGAATTTTTGAACGGCTAATTAAACGAAATTTTTCGGGATTTGTCATTTGTGTGCGAATATAATTATTGTCGGCGAAAATTTCCTTTCGTGAATTGCCAATTGTTGGTCATTTTTTTCGGAATTTGTATACAATTTGCAAATTACATGTAAATTTTCGCGAATTGTGAATTGTTCGCGCACAAAAGTAATGTTCACGCGTACCCATTTCGCAAACGCGCGAACAATTTTTGACAAATTATTTGCGTCACGCGAATCACCTGTGTTAGGATTTGTATTCAAGCGCACTACCGACTGAGCCACAGAGGACAGAAATCTTGCCAAAACAGAGTGCGTATAAATGAATCAGGAAGAGTGGAACGTAAAAAAAGAGAATGTGGCGACGAAGTCGCCTATAGGCTGCGTCAGCAGCCGCGCAGGACTGCGCAGCAGGCTTGTAATATAATATGTTTATTCATTTCTCGCATAAAAATATGTATATGGCACATGGAAAAGAGGACAACGGTAAAAAAAATAAGGGCAGAGAAAATAAATAAGTAAGATGACCAATTGGAAAAATCCGCGGTCAAATAGATTAGAGAAAGACGGGTGGGATGATATCACAAGCACAAAATTTAAAGGTACGAGTCTAGGGGCAACGCCGATATATGGAGATGAAAAGTGGCGCCTGACACTGTTTTCGGAAATTTTTTAGCTATTTTGTTCCAAAGGGAAAGATATTTGTGTAGGAAATTGTTTGGGGTCCATTTACCACGGGGTTGTAGTAGATAGGGGAACCTCGGAGTGTGTGCAAGTTTGATATATTGTGAGATATTGGGAAAGTGATACCGGATGTCTGTGTAGGTGTGTTTTTTTTTGCATCCCAATGTCCG
The DNA here is from genome assembly GCA_963572235.1 of Caenorhabditis japonica. Taxonomy (NCBI): domain Eukaryota; kingdom Metazoa; phylum Nematoda; class Chromadorea; order Rhabditida; family Rhabditidae; genus Caenorhabditis; species Caenorhabditis japonica. Next base: position 8,012,950 of record OY754347.1, on the reverse strand, counting down.
CCGGCTAAAACTCAAACCAGTGTTCTACTAATAGAGCCACAGAGGTCATGATCAAAAGCTCGCGTCCTGTTCCGGACCACTTTTTTGAAATTTTTTGAAAAAGAGAGTTTTTGTGAGCTATTTCTCGCGTATCTGCGTTTCTATTTTTCTACGCGTTTAGCTAAACTTGGTAGAACGTCACTGTGGAGACGCAGAGAATGCGATAGGGCACATTTACATTTTCGTAGCGGCAAGAACGCCGTGATGCATGATACATTTTTTATCTCGAAAAAAGGGATGAGGCGAGGAAACGCAAGACTACGCAGCAGTATGTCGCTAGTTTATGTATAAGGATTAAAAAACTGACAAGGGATAATTGAAACCAAAATGTAATTTTAAAAATATATTGCAGGTATTTGAAACAAATTGCAGCTTTATTAGAAGTTAAAGTGCAATTCCATAAACTGATCCCTTTTCTGCTTCTTCCTGGCTTTCCAGTTTTCATTGCACGGCATCTACCGGTATTTACATTTTACAATGTACCATACAACAACCCTTTATTCCTTTTCCTTTTCTTCCGTTTTTCTTTTTTTCCGCACTCCCATTTTCCCGTTCACGTAGTAGTTTCGTCAGCTGAACAAACTGTTCATTTCACGAAACGTCTCCTTCTTCTTCTTTCATTTTATATTTGCCTTTTTTATGCTTTTTATTCTTCTCCATTCACCATAGCGTAGCATTGACTGTTCACGTCATCTGAATATCACCAGCCTATTTGCATAAAGTACATACACGTTGACAATAGTATAAAATGTGGAAGCAACTAGTTTTTGTTAGTTGGAGGTGTAAAAAATGGATTAAATGAGATTTTGAGATTATTTTTTTTTTTGCAAAAGTTTCATTAGTTCTGAGGTAAGGAAATCGAATCAAATATTCGGTATTTTCGAAAATTTCTAAAATGTTTTGTACATATTTTACAAATAACACCGAGTTTTCCATTTATTGCCTCAAATTCTCTGCAAGCAGCGGTCTGAAACGCAACATGCAAACCATTCTAATCCACTTGTCGATGACCAGCCGCATAAAAATGAAGTGATTTTTTCGGCAACCAACGTGAACGCAACCGACCGAAAAAACTAGTAACCACCATGACAGCTCGAATTGGCAGGCAGAAAGCCGGAGAGGACTGGTCACTGTCGGCGATGCGTATTGTCCAGACGGGCGGCCGGTTGAAGCTAGTCTTCACCTAATCTCTCTGCCCCGGTACCAGACTAATACCTCATCTGACACCACATTGACATTCTCTTCGCTTCACAATGACTTTACTTTCTTAGCTTTTCGATTTTAAATTGAAACACGTTGCTTACTTCCTTTTATTTCTTTTGCAATCGGAATCTTTTTTTTGCAACCATTTGTTTCCTTCTCTCTTTTAACAAACATACATACATACATCCATTTGATCACGCCTATCAGCCATTAATTACATTTTCGTTTTCACCGCTTATCATTATCATCATCATTTAACAATATATGTCCAGTCAGCTTACATTACAACTGTTACAATGTTGTAAACTATGAAAAAAAAAGAAAGAAAAAGAACACATCAAGTTTCAGACTGACAATGATCTAGCATATCAATAATATATGCCGATTCAGCCCCGCTTCTCTGTTTTCCTCTAATTGTGAAATGAATCATGGTTAGAAAGTGGAAAATGAGGAGGAAAACGAGCGGAGGATGGATGGCAAAAAGTGAGGGGGAACCGGTCGAAATGGTTTCAATTAGCAACCTAATCTGAATTTTCACAACAGCTAATGATGATCCGCTTGTCTTCTCACACCTCACCTCATATCCATTTGAATTGTTGACATTATTATGAAAACTTTTCTATTTTTGTATTTTTTGCTAAAAAGTCTGTTAGTTAGCCTTAAAAATTGAAAGATTCAGTTATTAAAAAACTTGAGAAGCTTTCAGTGATTTTTACTATGAACGCTTCTCTAATTGTGAGACGAATTCCTGATTAGTCACCATTTTAAACTAGATTCTTCTAGAAAACTGTTACAACGTATGTGTGTGTGTATATGACCTTTAGACAATGAGCTTGAAGCCACTATATTATCCCCTTTGGCTGGCTTGAAGCTTTTGTTTTTTCCCCTATTTTTTTGTCCTCTTTGTCCTTCCTGGTTGATTCTGTTTAATGATTTTTCTTCACTTTTTCTTTCCGCCCTTTCTTCGCAATTTCATCTTTATCCATATGTTGATAAGCAATGATATTCAATTTCACTTTTTCTCCCACCTGATTAGCAGCCGTCGATTATCCTTTTTTTGTCTGGGTGGATCCTTTCAAAAAACCAGAAAATTGTAACATTAGACCTAGATGCATCTTCAACTGACCATCCAATTTATGAACGCAATCATGACTTGCGCAACGCTTCAACGCCACGGTGTTCACTTTTTTTCCTTCTTTTCCACTTTTCACCACTAAAGCTTTTTTTTTTTTGCGAGTTTTCAGAAAACTTTATTTGATCTATTAATAACTTTGCTTGTTTTGTTTTTTTTTTTTTTCGAATAATTTAAACTCTTTGGTCCAGCCTTTTTTGCAACATAATTATGATTTTTGAACCTTTTCTGCTCTTCAATGCTCAAATTTATGTAGGCCAGATTTGTTTCCGAGTTTCAAAAATTATGAAAACACTCATCGTTTATTTGTCTAAAAAGGAACCGTGCTGCTCGTCTGTGCGTTCTTTTCTACTCATAGGCGCCACTTATTCATTTCAAATACCATTTCAAGAGTCAAATGTATAATAGAGAAATAAACTGGGAATAGAGAGAGAGGGAAAGAAAGGGAGGCATCGAACCGGTTAGGATGTTCGTGAGTAGTAGAGTGTGTGTTGCTTCTCCAACTTTTCGCGATTATGCCGATTTCAAGAAGCACGATGCCGTCCGTTCGTTGCTTAATTTAAATTTCTGCACTATTAATATGTACGTTCTACAATAAATGTAGAGTTTTTAAGGTTTGAGACAAAATGGCTACTGTAGGAGAGTACTGTAGAGTAATGGGGAAGTTTTTTTTTTGAATTTTTGTAATTATTTTTTTTTGTTTGCCTTATTTTAAAACCCAATAAAACTTTTTTATACAGACCAAGATCCCAAAAGTAACATTGTGCCACGAAAAAGTTCGTATATTGGCTCTGTTTTCCAAGACTTAACTCTCGAAAATTCTAAATTACTCAACAAAGCTCAATTAAATAACCTATGACTGTTGTTTTTTTTTTAGTTTTTCATCGTCCCATTATTCCTCTTACAAGTAGTTTCTTTCCCAGGTTTCTTATTAAATTTATTTAAAATTTGCTCCTTGTTAAATTTTTTTTCCTTCAGCTTCAAAGCTTGCGCATTTTACCAACTTTTGTTTCAGTGAAAGTTTGAGCGATTCGGTGTAGACGGCTGGCACGCGATTGGCATTAGTTTGAAACGAACGAACTGGCTACGGCAAAGTGACCAAAGCTGAGGCAGAAGCAGAAGCAGCAAAAGTCAAAGAAAAGGAAAGAAAACGAAGTTGAAGCTGACGGAAGGAGAGAAAACGAAACTGTGACGACGGACGCACAGACGACAAAGGAAGGGCGATCGAGCGACGGCGTAGTCGAAAGAAAAAAGGGAGACAGATCACACCGCATATGAGAAGCGATCTGCGTCGAACGGCACATGCCACCGTTGTTCTTAGTTATCACTTTTATCTTTTCCACAGCTTTTCGGATATCACAAGTGAGTTTGTTTCACGCTTTCACTATTCATGAAGCTTGTCGTATCTAAAATTATTGATAGACATTTTTTTCTGATTCCCTGAAAAATTTCAATTATCCATATTCAGAGCGTACACCATCATTTGAACACAGAAGAGCTCAAACAAGTGTTTGGGGTATCCAATAAACATGACGTGAGTTTTATGCTGATATTCTACTTTTCCATGACCGTGGTTTAGGTTCCCGAGTACAGTCTCATTGAAACTACCCGACAACCTCTCAAAAATGGAGATCTCAAAATGAAATTCGTCGCCTGGAATGATACGTATCATCTTAATCTACGCAAGAATTCACGAATCGTTAGTCCTCATATTGTGAGTGTTTGATTTTTTCATTTTTCTTTTCCATCCATTGGCAGTGAGTGAGTGACCTTCCTTGAAATGAAAGCTTATCATTAAACAGAAAAAAAGAATGCTTTACGGCTTTACATAGCTTTCACTTTTTATTCTTCTTTTTATTCAGCGTTTCGCTTTCGCCTTGATTGCGTGAACGGCGTTTTCGCTTTTCTTACGCAATATCTCTGATCCTATCACTGCATATTGTGCCCTTCTGCAGAATTTGTCAAGGGTGTTGATTCAGAATAGAAGATTATAAAAATGTTCTTCACTTTTACAACTATGAGTCATACCAAAAGCTAAAACCATTCAATTGCTTTCTTTTCGTTATAGGTTTCTGTAATCCGACATGGCGACGATGACATCACCACGTTTGAGGGACTTCGGAACTATGAACAGTGTCATTACCAGGTGCGAACAACAAAATTGTATTACTTTATTCATTCGAGACTTGATCACAAGTTAACTTTGTTTGTAAAAAATTACAATTCAGAAACTAAGTTATCATTTCGCTTTTATTATACTATCACACTAATCAAAAGTTTATTTTAAAAAAACAAACACTTTTAAATCAACAAAGCTAAAAAGGAGGATTTAGGGAGAAGTCAAGTCACATGGTAACATGAAAGCGGCGATATCCGATTGTGGCGCTTTGATGGGTTCGATTGTGATGGAAGATCACTTTCTTGTACTTCAAACGCTTCCCAAACGGGTTCATCATCTTCAGGTGGGTTTTTAAGCTTCTTAAACAAACTTTGTTTGCTTTTTAGTACAGGATTATAACGACAGTAAAATTATTTGAGTATGCAAATAGATGAGAGAATAAAATCACACAGATTTGCGAGAATAAATGGAATTAACAAAATAGAAACGATTTTTTTCTTACAGAAAGAACGTCATCTGGTGTACAAAAGGTCCGCAGGACTTTTGACAGATGCAGAAAGCAAAATAAGGGAAGAAATCACCAGACTTCAAGAAGAGCAGGAATCTTTCTGTGACACAAGCGAACAACTCGATGATCCTGCAATGAGTGAGTTTGCCTTACAATTAGTATTAGACTAATAACAAAACAGAGTGATTATTGTGTTTAAGTTTTTAATAGTGTTTTCGCTTAGCCGCCTACCACGTTTCGCTTTCCGCTTAGTTTTAACCTATCGTTTGCTATTCAGCTATTCCAGCCCATCTTCATTTCAACTACACTATCCCAACTTCTGCTCAACTTGATTCTCCTTTCATTTTTCCAAATATGGACCCGATTACTTTGGAAATAGGATTGTTTCTTGATTCCAAACTTTTTGAGCATTTTGAAAGGTATGTGTATCACAAAAACTTGAATATAAACCTTTCATTCTCAGAGAATATATTCAAGACGCAGAGCAGCATCTTCTCGAATTTTCCTTAGCTTTAATAAATAACGTTCATGTGCTCTATCAACAAGACACTCTCACACCAAACCTCGACATTGTCATTGTCCGATACGAAATGTGGAAAACTCAACCGGTAATTAAAGTTTTAAAACACGGGATATGCATATGTTTGATTAATTTTGCAGAGTGCTCTCAGCACTGGAGTTCACAAAAACGGTCAAGCTCAAAGTCTTCTCGACGCATTCTGTCGGTATCAAGCTCATATGAACCCTGGAACTGATCTAACGGATATGAATCACTGGGACCATGGTGTTCTTCTTACTGGTTATGACATCTACCACACCACAACATCCGTGGCAGGAGTTGCTCCAGTTGCTCGCATGTGTGACCCTCTTTTTGCTTGTTCTCTTGTTGAAGGGCTGCATCTTGGAAGATCCTTTGTTTTGGCTCACGAAATGGGACACAAGTGAGTTTTTTTAAAATAACTTTACCGAAAAAGATAGAAAAAAAAACAAAAAGTATGGTTTAGTATGGGAATGGTTCACGACGGTGTTCAAAACCAGTGCAACAAGGGGTGTTGTTTGATGTCTGCTGTAAACGGCGCGGGAAAAACAACATGGTCAGACTGTTCGGTCAGGGAGTTCAATGCGTTCTTGTTGCAATTAGAGTGAGTTTGTTATTTTTAGTTGTTTTTAACCTCGCACAAAAATTGCCGATGTTTTGTTTTTTCAGTGAATCAGGAAGAGGAAACTGTCTTCGTGATGCATCACCAGGATTAATTTCTACAAATCACTTAAGTGACACTCGACTTCCAGGCCAGAGGTTCACAGCTGATCAGCAATGCTCTTACTTTTGGGGACGCGACTACAAAGTTGAAATTCCAAACGGAAAAGTTATGGATGTCAGTTTACATCTTGTTTTTTGCATATTCTCAGTACAAATTTTCAGGATATTTGCCGCATCCTGTGGTGCGGAAATAGTGGATCAACCATTTCAACTGCTCATCCAGCCTTGGAAGGCAGTTGGTGCGGAGCTGATAAAGTGAGATAAACACCGAACATGAATTTGTTGAGATAAACACAAATTTAATTATTTAGTGGTGCCATAAAGGTCAGTGCGCTCATTGGCTGTTTGGACTTGCCCCAGTACCGATTGATGGTCAATGGAGTGAATGGGGTGGTTCTGAGAAAGGATGTCCCATTCAGCAGTGCGCTGTTTCTGGCAGTATTGTTGTGCAGGCCCAACACAGGGATTGCGTGAACCCAGCGTAAGTTAATTAAATATACGTAGGTAGTGTACTAAGTATCATAACGTGTTTTGCAAAAACGAAAATTTCCGAAGGGTCGCGAAATGAACTCTTTTTTCAAGGCGACCGTGTGGAATGTATGATTTTACAGGCAAAAATGTGCTCGAAAGATAGAAAAAGTTTGACCGCTCATAAAAACTTTTCTGAAACATTTTGCGGATTTTTAACATTTCAAAAAATTCATCAAAAAATCTAGTATTACCCTGATTTTTTTCAGAATTTTCCAAAATGTACCAAAAAGTCTTTCTTGGTTAGGTAATTGTATGGAATTTCACGCCAAACTAGTATATTTTCCCACTCCTTCCTTCCATATCACTCGAAAAATTAATCCCGAAGAGTTTCGAATTCGACCCCAGGTGTTTAAGTTAGGTTGTGGTGGGCGGAGTGCGAAGAAGTAGGACTGGGGTCTTCTACTTGCAGTTGGGATTACAGAATTAACTGATATGAGGTCGAATTCTAAACTTGTAAAATCTATTTTCCAACCGCAAAAATGGTCAAACACACTCCGCTGAACTCAATGCTATGCGATTTTCATTTTGGTCTCTAAATTATTTCATTTCACGTGTAAATTCAACGTGAAATTAAATAATTTGGAAACAAAATTAAAAATCGCATAGCGTTGAGTTCGGCGGAGCGTGTTTGACCATTTTAGCGGCCGACAAGATAAAAGCTACCTTAATATTTAGTACCCAAGCAATTGAAGGGTAAAAAACCCCAAAACTATAACAAAAAGAAAACAAAAAGAAAACAAGAGACGGCAACAAATTTTATCAAAAGTACTGGTAATTTATTTCACAGACCCAACAACGGTGGTAGATCTTGCGAAGGTGCGAACATTCGAGGAATTGTCTGCGGTGCCACAAGCAGTGACTGTTTGGGATTCACAAGAGAAGAATTCGGGAACAAAATATGTTCTTCAATAAAATACGATCCACATAAACCAGATCAGCAGCTCACTGGAGAAGGATTTGAACGTGAGTTTTGTCGAACCAAGATTTTACTAACATAAGTCTTTCCAGATTCGACTCAACCTTGCCGTGTCTGGTGTCACTTGATTGGGTCAGAACTAATTAGAAATAAAGGTCAGTTTCCGGACGGAACGCCATGCGGATTTGACTCATACTGTGTTGGCGGACAATGTCTTGCTCTTTCCTGTGACAACAAAGCTTTAATCGAACAAGAAGAGGATTGTCCGAGACTGGAAGGAAGAAGTATCAATCAATGGGAGAATTGGTCGCCTTGGTCAGAATGCAGTGTAACTTGCGGTGAAAGTGGTCGACAGATTCGAAAGCGTAAATGCTCATCCGGAAGAAAATGTCAAGGAGTATCTGAAGAGAGTAGAGCTTGCGAAGGTATTCTACGGGACTGTGAAGAGTTTGGAAGCTGGAAGGATTGGGGAGCATGCAGTGAGAAATGTGCGCTCGGAGTTCAGAAAAGATTCAGGAATTGTCTCACTGATAGTTGCAATTCTGAACATTTACAACAAGCGAGGCCATGTGATAATGTAAGAAAGAAATTATAAAAAATCGGGACAAATATTCAATTACATATACATATTTAGGAAGGATGCTGGACGAACTGGGATGAATGGTCTTCTTGCTCAGTGTCATGCGGCGGAGGAAGACGATACAGAATACGGTTACCAAAAAAAGTACGACTTTTTAAAACATGTTTTTGTTTTAGAAAGTGTCTTGATGACAAATGCGACGGAGATGACCTCGAAAAAGATTCCTGTAACACTCACAAATGTGTCTCACAGACTTGGGGTGATTGGCTTCCATGCTCTGTATCTTGTGGAATAGGATTCCAAATCCGTGAAAGGCTATGTGATGGACAACTCTGTGAAACCGCTAATAAGCAGGCTAGAACCTGTAACCAACAGGTAACAATTTTAAATCTCTTTTTACCATATAAATGTTTTTTTAGCAATGCCCATCAGTATTCTCTGTAGCCGTTTGGAGTGAGTGGGGAGAATGGTCGTCCTGCACTGCTACATGCGGAGAAGGATCTCAAACCAGGGAAAGAGCTTGCCGCCGCGGATCTTGCAAAGAAGTTGACGCTTCTCAAGTCCGCCGATGCGTGAACGGTCCTTGTGAGCACTCGTACAACACCTGGTCTGAATGGACTGCTTGTGAAACTTGTTCATCTTTTGATAGTCGAAAACGCATAGCAAAATGTGATGGAACCACCGAGAACTGTCAAGGTTGGTTCTAATCCGCATTTTTCTTGCAAATATATGTAATCCGCAACATTTCAGACAAGATTGATGAGGAGACTTGCGACAACGTATGTCTTCGCGAGCGCACTTCATTTGGCTCAATAAATCCAAAAAGACCAAAGATTATAACCAGTAACGACTTAAGAAAAGTAAGAAAATGAATTAAATTTTTTAAATTTCTGAATTATGTTTTTTTCAGGCATTCGGTAGACCCCTCTTGCCGATTGAATCAATTGGAAATGCAAAATGGGGAGAATGGGGGCCGTGTAGCGTGACTTGCGGCTCTGGAATACGTGTGAGAAAAAGAGATTGTTCCCAAGAAGAGTGCACCAATGAAGATACTCAAAGAGAGGAATGCAATCTGAATAGTTGCTTAGAATTGTTTATATGGAGTGACTGGTCTCCCTGCATAAAGTCTTGTGGTCATGATGCAGTCCAGACTAGACAAAAGTTGTGTCTTTTCAATAATGCGGAGGTAACAGTTAAAGCAAATATTGTTTTACAAAGTTTTTAATTTTTCAGTGTTCAAGTTATGCAGAAAGCAGGCGGTGCAAAAATCTTCCATCTTGCTCCACTTCTAGCCACTTGACCAATTCCATCTCTGAATTTGCATTTGATGCACCGCGATGGTCTGATTGGTCATCCTGGAGCGCGTGCTCCTGTTTCTCCTTGACCTCCACTCGACGAAGATTCTGCCAAGTGGCCGACCCGGCTGTGCAAGGCTTCTGCACCGGATCAATCTTAGAGCAAATCCCTTGTGCGCCGGGTGTAAGTTAATCTCTCTTTTGTCTCTCCTCCACTCAGAATCCCATTACGGATTTATTTATTATTGTAGAGTTGTTCACCATCCAACGGCGGATGGTCATTATGGTCAGAGTGGTCGTCGTGCTCGAAAGACTGCGGCGATACCGGTCACCAAATTAGGAATCGAATGTGTAGTGAACCGATACCCTCCAATCGCGGTGCTTATTGTTCCGGCTATTCATTCGACCAGAGACCATGCGTTATGGATAATGTGTGCGGTGAAGAGAAGGTGGATGGTGGATGGACAGAGTGGACATCATGGAGTGAATGTACCGATTATTGTCGAAATGGGCATAGAAGCAGAACGAGGTGATGACAGACAAATTACTTTAAAAAAACAAAAAAACAAAGACTATAATTATTTCAGATTCTGCGCAAATCCCAAACCTTCACAAGGAGGCGCTCAGTGTTCTGGCTCTGATTTCGAGCTTCAACCATGCTTTGATCCCGCTAGATGTCATTGTGAGTTTTTAGCTGCACAAAACACTTCAATTCAAGCTTAATGAGCACTTTTTTTTGTTTTCTCCTCTTTTTCACATAATCATTTCCTATTCTGTTTTATCCCTTTTGCATGCATTTTCAGTGAGGGATGGCGGCTGGTCGAGCTGGTCAGACTGGTCAACCTGTTCTGCTTCGTGCGGATTTGGAGTTCAAACTCGTGATCGAACGTGTAGCTCCCCGGAGCCAAGAGGCGGGCAATCCTGCATAGGATTAGCTCAACAGACAACGCTATGCGATCTTCCAGCATGTGACCGTGGTACTTTTTTGTTCTATTGCATGGCTTAGCATACAATTTTGAGTTTTTGAAAAAAAAACACTTCAAAAATTTTTTTGAAAAGCGAAATTTATTTTAATTCTTTACAGAGACAGACGGAGATTGGTCTGCATGGAATGAATGGTCACATTGTATGGGTAATTGCGGGGTTGGCACACGGACAAGGTGAGAATTTTGAAATTATGATTTATTAACCAATTTATTTTTTTATTTTTTGGCGCAAAAAGTTCCCGACTAAAACACTTATTGAGGACCATTCCAATCTTTCTAGGTAGTAGATCTAGTTTTTTTTTTATTTTAAAGTATTTCATTCAATTTTCTAAATTGCAACACCCCTTGCCAACCAACTAGATAAAGATCTCATCTTTCAAGCAGTCCTGCGTGTAAAAATTTTTATTTTTCGCTAGGTTGTATATTTAAGCTATTGTATTCACAAAACTGTTAGCAGGGTAAGTAAAAAGAAAACAAAATTAAGTGCATTTATATGTCCTCATCAGAAATTCAATACATCTATCAAACGAGCCCTAGACGCATTCTATTTCCCCCTTTCTTTCATATTGATTAGCACCGGAAAATATTGGTAAATAGGAGAAAGAAAGGAGGCAAGCAGAAAGCCACAAATATAATAAATTGTTTTAATTATCGGAATTGGCGGCTGTTGGGTGCTTTTCGCATAAATTAGCATAACGAGCCGTTTCCCATTTCCTCAATCGAACAATTAGGTGCGAATTGAGCGTTGATGATTGCTTGATTGCAGAGTACGTGCCTGTGTCAGCCCGCCGGCTAGTCACGGAGGACAACCGTGCTTTGGAAGGTCCTCGGAAATAATGGAGTGTCAATCACCGTCGCCTTCGCTGTGTTCCTCCTTCATTAGTTCGTCACTTTTGACGGACGGCTATTTTATTGACATTGAACCTCAATAGTAACGGTTTTTTATCTCGCTTCTTTGAATTAGGTCCTCCGTTTTGTCAAAATTTCCCTCCCACTGTTTTTGTATATATAGTTGACAATCGCACATCTGTCGAGGACAACTGACCCAACGGGTGGTCCCTTTCCATAACTGCAACATCTGCTCCTTCATTTTAGTTTCTTTCCCTTTCTTCTGCCGATTTTCCGTCGTTTTCCGCTTTTCTTCAAATAGAGGACGACGATGATGATGGTGACAGCACAAAGTGGAGAAAACTCTTTATGTCTCCTTCTAAGGAAAAAAAAACGGAAAACGGCAGTTGGCAGTCGCACACTCACATACATAAAATTGACTAGATAGACATAAGGAAAAAAGCATGATTGGGTGGAAAGGAAGACGGACGGGCAAAATGTGGAAAAGTGAGGGAACTACTTTGAACCACTCGAAATTCAATTTTTTCTCATTTGCCTTTCATTTTCATGACATTCGTAAAAGAAAAGAGGCCACTAGTAAGAGAGGGTACAGAACTAAATAATGATGACCATAGGAAACGAAAAGGAAAATATAATCTAGAGAATTACCAAATTTTATTAATCTAATGTCACAATTCACAAGACTAATCAAAAATTTGTTCATTCTTTTCTTGAGCTTTTTACGGTTGAATATCTTTTCACTACCGGTAAAATAGCCTTTAGCACAACGTGAAGCCAGGAAAATAGGTAGAAACAATTTGAATAAAAGAAATTTATAGAAAATCAGATTTTTTAAATGTTAAAATATAAAGTTTTGAATCAAATTGAGAGAGTTTCAAAATTTGATTGAACAGATAAACAAAAACTGAGGATTTAGATCTGATATTATTGTCGGCCCGCCAAAATGGTCAAACGCGCTCCGCTGAACTCAACGCTATGCGAATTTCATTTTGTTCTTCAACTTATTTCATTTCACGTATAAATTCAACGAAAAATGAAATAATTTGGAAGCCAAAATGAAAATCGCATAGCGTTGAGTCCAGCGGAGCGCGTTTGACCATTTTGGCGGGCCGACAGTGGTTGTTTTTTTAATGTATATTTTTAGGTTATACTTAATCACCAATTATTAAAGAAATTCTATATAATTTATGTTTCTGTTCTTTCCAGTTGTTCATTTCGTGTCGCGATGGAACCCCTAAGAATCTCACAGAGCTCTCAAGGACAGTAGTTGTAGTTGTGGAAGAGGTCGTCTCAGCTTCCCTCTGTTTCGTATCAAATTTCTTCCATCTATCTCTTTGGGCCTCTAGAGTCATAATTTCTAATCCCAAAGGGGCTGAGAAACGGCACCAAGATAAGAATCAGGAATTTGTCTAAACTAAAGTCTCAAGGAGAACCTCATTTCAAATTCAAGTCATCCGTCTTGTCAGCAAGTGAAACAAGGAGAGAGGAATAGATGAGTGAGAGAAAGAGAGAGAGAGAGAGAGAGAGAGAGAGAGAGAGAGAGAAATCTCTTTAAAATGTGTTATCATAAAAACATTAGAGCCATTGCAAACTAGCCGTCAGCCGTCCACCGTTCTCTTGACAGATGTGCTTAATTTATTGTTGTTCAGGTCATGTTATCTCTACTTGTCAAACATTTTTTTCCCATTTTAGTCGCCCATTACATTTTGTGTCTATATTTGGGCCCATCGTTGATGCGTCTTTCTTCCTTTTTCTTCTAACTTATTGAGTTGCCAATTCAATTGTCTTTCTTTTACCAGCATACTTTCTACCCTATTTTCTTTCGCTCCTCTTATGTTAGTGATAGGCTCAACACACTTTTTCTGACACCGCTGTCTGTCTATTCACAGAGATCTCATTCGTTTTCTTTCTTTCTTTTTTTTTTTACAAAATAAATGGTATTATCATGACGTGAACACATAAACCATAACAAATGACCTTTGTTATCAGCAATGACCAATCCCAGTAATGATAGACGATGTGTACTAACTCCGCCTTTTTCACCATCGTCTTATCAGTTGACTGAAAACAACACTAACCTAGTCGATATTCACTTTCTCGTTCTGTGCTTCCCTATTCAATCGTTGCGCTGCACAAGAACCCGACAACGTCACTAACCCAAGAATTCTGTGGCGCGTCGCTAATGTACTACTCCATAATGAAGAGAAACCCCGTGCAGCACTTGTTGCCACTGCTCTTCCTTTGTTTTACATCTTTTATTGGTCCGTCGCGCTTCATCGCCGATGCTGCTAGAATACTCGTCTATTGTCCGTCCATTAGCAAGAGCCACGTCCTTTTGTGCTCTAAGTATGCCGACCTTCTTCACAATGCAGCACATGACACGGTTTGAATACACGTCTTCTATTTTCCTTTCCCTCTACCTCGTATTTTTACCCTCCCACTTTCCAATTCTATCGGACAGATGCTTGTCGTGCAGCCTACTTTTGAAAGAGACAATGACCACGCCCCCTTTTTAGAAGGGGGAGGAGCCATCGTTCAGGCTGGCCCGATTTGGCTCTCAACACACTCAGTTTGCCGACTATCCGGCCAGTGGAAGGTCGTCTTCTCCCCTCTCCCATTCTTCCTCACAAATGTACTTTTCAACCTTTCATCCTGGGGTTGTAGGTGCTATTTATCCCGTCCTACTACACTCAACTGGATGACTTTGACGGTGCAAAACATGCCAAAGTGTGGAGATTTCAAAACTTCACTGATGCGTACGAAAAGAGGATGGCATCATTTGCTGGCATAATGGAGAATTCACACATTGGATTCTACGATCGATTAACGAACGAAGTCGACTTTTGGATGCCAATGTGCCAAGGTATGCAATAATATTTCTTTAAAAAAGAAAAACAATTTCGTTTAAGTGTTTGAGAACTGCTTTGCCAAAACTTGTGAAACATAACGATGAAAATCGTTGTGCATTTTACATAAATTATTTGAAACATGCGTTGCCACTGCCCGCATGCCATGAGCAATTTAGATGCGAGCACGCTCAATTTGCCGTCTCGCTTTCCTTCCCTTTTCGTTTTCTCTTATTCGTTCCCTGTCTAAACTTTGCTTTGCAGATTTGGTCAATCAGCTACATCGGATGCAACACATTGTCGATTATAAATTCGACATTGCCCTTTATAACGACATCGACCCGTGCAATCCGGCAGTAGTTTGGTGAGTTAGATCTCATATCCTTCCGGAAAATGGAAATGATATGTAATCTAGCTTACAGGTCGTTGGGAATCCCTAAAACAGTGTTGTTGTCAACGGAACCAATCATGGACAAGATTGCGTGGGACTTAGGCAAGCAGGAGACGAAAACTGATACAACGGATCAAATTTCAGGGCTTCCTTCGCTTCCCTCCTATGTGCCTTCCGTCGAAGAGAACCCAAATCATGACCGGATGGGATTTTTTGATAGAATTTTGAATGCTTATAAACATTTCCAATCCATTGTTGTCCATTATCTTCAGGATTATCACATCCAGAAAGTCAGTTATTAACACAGTCTTCCCCTTTGTCCTCTTGTCCGTTCACGCAAATAGATAGAAATCACATACTAAACAGTCAAAAAGGCTAATTCAGGTTTTCCAAGAAAATTTTTCGAAGGATTTTCCGCCAATTCAAAACATTATCAGAAATTGTTCCGTAGTGCTTGTAAACACCGATGAAATGTTCGATATCCCGCGGCCAATTTCAACCAAATTTGTTTACGTCGGCATGTTGGGAGGCGCGGAGCAGACTTCTCTTCCATCGGTTAATCCTTCTTGTCCTGAGCATTATATGTTGTATTGTTCATGTTTCAGAGTCTAGAATCTGCATTCAACAAAGGCAACAAGGGTTCTGTCTTTATTTCATTCGGAACTGTGGCGCCGTTCAATATTTTGCCAAAAACAGTCCAATTATCAATTTTCCATGCTATTAAAAACTTGCCTGACTACCATTTTGTTTTAAAAGTAGCTGATGGTCAGTTAATGGTTTTTTGTTGCAAAGAGTGTTTTATCAATTTGTAGTCTTCAGGTGATAAGAACGCCACTGATATGTTTGCCAATGTGCCGAATGTAGATCTTGTGCATTGGGTACCACAGAAAGCAGTGTTAAGTATGAAAATGTGTCTAGCTGAACAACATTTTCGAGTAGTTTGAGTTTCAGAGCACAGAAACTTGAAATTATTTGTATCACATGGAGGAATGAATAGTGTACTTGAAACTATGTATCATGGAGTTCCGATGGTCATAATGCCAGTTTTCACAGACCAGTTTAGAAACGCAAAGAACGTGGAGCGTCGAGGAGCAGGAGTGGTATCTTTTTTCGCTTTTTTCATCTTCACAAAAAAAGTAAAAACTTTCAGATGGTAGGAAGAGAGACTGTCAAACAAGAAACTTTTTTGGAAGTTATCAGTAAAGTTCTTGAAGAAGAAAGGTTATCATTAATTAGTTGTTTATTTATAAAAAACGTCAAATGATTTTAGCTACACAAACAGTGCACAACGGATTTCTCGGCTTATTCAAAGTCGCCCGTTCACACCGGAAGAACGAGTTTTAAAGTGGATTGACTTTGTGGCAAATCACGACATTGCGGATCAATTTGATTTGGAAAGCAACAACTTGACGCTGGCGGAAATTAATTATGTGGATGTTGTTAGTTATTTAGTTTTGGTCCCACTGCTAGTTTTCTTTTTTGCTTTTCGAAACTATTTTTCCAATTTTGGCAAACAGAAATAAGAAACAGATGAATTCTGAGTTGATCTAATCTTTCTTGATTTGCTTGGATTTGAAATAAATATCAAGGATTATTGTTTACAAAATAGTTGTTATTAACATTTAAAAAAACTTGAACTATATATTTTTTGGATTTGAAAGTTTTATGAAAATTAACAAAATTGGATACGAATATAATAGGGTTATTCTCGAAACCAGCAAAAAAAGCAAAAAATAGGAAAAAACCGGCAAAAAATTCTGCGAAAATTCGGAGAATGCTCCGATCGCCCTGGGAAATCATTAAAAAAAATACTTCCGGATATTCCCTGAAAATTTCAGACCAAACTATCAATTTTGAAAATTTTCAGAAATAAAAATCGATAATTTTAAAAATCAATATTTCGGTCTGAAACTTTCAGGGAATGACCGGAAGTATCTTCTTAATGATTTCCCAAAGTTTCAGACCGATCGGAGCATTCTCCGAATTTTCGCTGAATTTTTTGCTGGTTTTTTCTATTTTTTGCTTTTTTTGCTGGTTTCGAGAATAACCCCATAAGAAATTTGAAACAAAAAAGACTTGAAAACTTTTCCGAAAACATCATTTTTTCCCTGCCAAACAAACGAAATGTCATACGACGATGACAAATACGTCAACGCACACGATACGCGCCAACGAAAAGTTCACTTGCGCGCACGCTTTTTCACGCCTCGGCAACAAAGCACAACAATAAAAAACATGGACCATTGAGAACTTTTTTTCAAAAAACAATTACCGTATTTCCTCTAATTTAAGCACATGCGCCTCTATTTTTCAACCTTTTCTCCAAATGTGCTTCTATTAGAGGTGCGCTTCAATTAAAGGGTGCGCTTTTATTTTTCAAACATTTATTTCTGAAGAAAATTCAGCTTATCAATGATTTTTTAAATTTTGGCAATCACTTTTCTGCACACATTTTCGGTCAACATAAAGTTTCTTGGCGCCACGAGAAACGCTGTTTTTTTTTCTTAGTAAACGAAACGACCGCATTCTTACTCGGCTATTGCTTGGAACTATTCAGAGAACGGTAGGCAACTGTTGGGAGGATTTTCTAGAACTTTTCGGGGTTGCAATCCAAACACTTTCCGAAAATTCTCTCGACAGTTTCCTAGCTCTGAACTGGTCCAAAGCTATATCTCTGTGGTAGCCTATAGGTTTTGCTTCTGTGATTACGATGAATTCCATTTCTCTTCGCTTTTTTGGCGATTCTTCAGCATATGACACATCGACGAATTCACTGAGTATTTATGGGGTTATTCTCAGAACCAGCAATAAAGCAAAACATAGAAAAAACCAGAAAAAATTCGTAGAATGGTCCAATCTGTCTGAAACTTTGGAAAATTATTTAAAAAGTGCTTCCGGTCATTCCCTGAAAATTTCAGACCGAAATATTGATTTTAAACAATATCGATTTTTATTTCTGAAAATTTTCAAAATTGATAGTTTGGTCTGAAATTTTCAGGGAATATCCGGAAGTATTTTTTTTAATGATTTCCCAGGGCGATCGGAGCATTCTCCGAATTTTCGCAGAATTTTTTGCCGGTTTTTTTCTATTTTTGCTTTTTTTGCTGGTTCCGAGAATAACCCCATTACAAAAAAAAAGCAAGAAAACTAAAATATTTATGAATAACTGCAAAAAACCAAAAAAAAAAAAGAAATTCCGCAAAACTAAAAAGGAAAATGCACAGCCAGTGAGTGCGCCTTAATTAGAGGGTGCGCCTCTATTTTTCGAAGCATCTCTCAGGGTGCGCCTTTATTAGAGGTGCGCTTCAATTAGAGGTGCGCTTATATTAGAGGAAATATGGTATAATAACTTTCACAGCAACATTTTTTACAAGTATTTTTATTGTTAACTATTTTAATACCGGAATGAAAAACAGGGAAACGAAAACTCAATAAATGTTTCGTTTTACAACAAAAAATTCAACATTTGCCACCAAAAAATCGTTAGAGTTTTATTACTGTAAGTATGAGTATTAGTGGCACCTGCAGTTTTTCATTTAGAAAAAAAAACTAAGATTGTTTTTCAACGATTCAAAAACTTTTTTTTCACCATCAAAATGGATTAGTGAATTGTAATGACGAGGAACAAAATACGACAAAAGAAAGTATGTAGAAAATACTATTCAAATAATTTTTTTGAAAAAGCTGTACTATCTTTCTTATTTAGAAAATTTTAGATTAGTCTGTGTGTTTGTTTGCTTTTGGAATCTAATTGAATTTCGCGGTTTTTTCCGAGAACTTGCGCAAAAATACACACAGTCTGCAAACGGTATCACCATCCCAGGAATACGTAATATTATACTATTCATCCGTTCGTGCGGATAATCTATCCATATTTCATCTTTGGCACGAGTTCTAGGTGTTGATTTATCATGACTGTGAATATTTTTATATACCATCGCGATAGAATTTTTGTCGTATTAGTCTTTGCATCTTCATTTATTTTCAATCCGATCCCAAATGTTAGGGCAATTACCGTATTTCTCCTAATATAAGTGCACCTCTAATTCAACCCTGAGATGTGCTCCAAAAATAGAGGTACACCCTCTAATTGAAGCGCACCCTCTAATAGAGGCGCACTCACTGGCTGTGCATTTCCTTGTCCCAGTTTTTTTGCAGTTCGAAAAGAAAAATGGGTGAAGACAAGGAGCTGAACATGGTCGATGATTTCAGCAAAAAAGCGAAGAATCAATTTGACAAATGAATTATAGAAAAAATTAATTTAGAAAATAGTTCACTTTGTTTGCTGAAAAAGCCGCTTCCGGCACCGCCGAGAAATTTTATGTTGACCGAACATTTATGCAGCTGAATTCTGCTTTTGATGCATCGGCGAGAGGAATGATCTATGGATGATGCCAAAGATCTTATAGAATTGGTGGATATTGGAGAAGATTACAGGAGCAACAACAAAAATGTTTCTCTGGATTTTTTTTAAATCCATTTTTTTGTTATCTGCTGGTTTGTTGATTTCGATTGTTGTGTTCAGAAAAAATTTTTTTGAATAATAGAAGCATACACTCTAATTGAAGCGCATTTGGAGAAGAGGTTGAAAAATAGAGGCGTATGCGCTTAAATTAAAAGAAATATGGTAAACAACTTTTTTGGAGTTGATTTTCAGAACTTCTGGGTCATATGCAAGATAGTTAAAAACAACAGAAAAACCGTCGACCATCGACACTTTGTTGGGCTCTATGCGGAGAAGGTGCCAGGCAGTCATTGACGCCAAGGGCATTGCAACCAAGTACTAGGTCCCAAATATTGTATTCTAACTGTTGTTTGTTGACAGACGTTGTTTTTGTCGAGCCAAGATAATTTTTGTGAAAATACTAAACATTCCATTTTTCCGACCGTCTTTACCTTCAACACATTTTTTTATATTTTTATCTCGCCTCAAAAAGCCGGAGATGCATCACCGTATGGTGGAGTATATGAGGCTGATGATTGGAAAATTCAAGACGGCCGAAGAACTGGATATTGTCGGTACATGGAAATAAATATTTTCCAGCGGTTCCAGTGGTCTGTATCGCTTCTTCGGCTTATTAGCTAACAAGGGAACTACAAATCCATGAGGGTTGAGAATTTTACCAAACTTTCAGAATCGGTACATTTGAGTACGGTGATTACGAATCTGAGGCCGTATTCATCAACATTTACCAATGGGTAAATAGTCTTGGTAAATGATTTACCAGAGAAACAAAACAAATTTTGGTATTCATCAAACTTCAAGGTAAATGGTAAATGTGTTTACCTCGCAAAAAACATTTACCTCCATTTGTTGTCGGTAAATGGCATTTACCTTTTTATTTTTTAATCAAATATTGACTGTTTTGTTTCTTTTTTTATTCATTCCTTCACTAAAAGTATTGTTTTATGAGCGTCTAATTATTTTTAAATATATTTAGTTAGATTTTCGACTTTTCCTAAAAATCAAAATAGTTTGACTAAAAAAACGAAAAATTGCTGTTTGGTGATAAAAAAAATATCACAACGGAATAATCACTTTTCCCCTATTAAATTTTAGAAAGTGAAATTTTCTCCATAATTTGGCAAAAATCAATAAGTTCTCTGTAATTTTGGAATTCTGAAAAATGTAAAAACCTATTTAAAATAAACGCTCTGGAATATTTATAAATGCCAATATTTCAGCAATTTATCGATTTCACAGATGGAGAATGATCCGTGACAGAGCAATCGTACAAATTTACAGTCTGAAGGATTTTTTTCAAATAAATTTTTTAAGCAGTTTATCACGAAAATTTATCACATTTTCACACCGAAAAATTTTGAAAGCTTGACGAATTTAGTGTCCTCATTGGGATGGGATTAAAAATCAATGGTAATTAAAAAAATCTACCAAAAAGAAGAATAATTTTAAGTTTTCAAAAATGTTACCAATTATTTTACAAAAAAAAAAGAAAAGTTAAAAATAGCTGAAGAAAGTCAAAAATCGACAGAAAAAATTAGTGCACCACTAATTTTTTTTACGGTAAATATTTACCATTGGTAAATTGTTTCGTGGATATGGTAAATGCGTTTACCAGGTAAACCATTTACCTACTCATTTACCTGAGGCCGTATTCATCAACATTTACCAATGGGTAAATGGTCTTGGTAAATGATTTACCAGAGAAACAAAACAAATTTTGGTATTCATCAAACTTCAAGGTAAATGGTAAATGTGTTTACCTCGCCAAAAACATTTACCTCCAGTTGGTGTCGGTAAATGGCATTTACCTTTTTATTTTTTAATGAAATTTTGACTGTTTTGTTTCTTTTTTTATTCATTCCTTCACTAAAAGTATTGTTTTATAACCGTCTAATTTTTAAAAATATATTTACTTAGAATTTCGACTTTTCCAAAAAATTAAAATAGTTTGACTAGAAACACGAAAAATCGCTGTTAAAATCCTTTCCCCTATTAAATTTCGCAAAGTAAAAATTTCTCCATAATTTGACAAAAATCGATAAGTTCTCAGTAATGCTGGAATTCAGAGAAATGTCGAAACCTATTTAAAATAAATGCTCTGGAATATTGATAAATGCCAATTTTTCGGCAATTTATCGATTTCACAGATGGAGAATGATCCGTGACAGAGCAATCGTACAAATTTACAGCCTTAAAGATTTTCTTTCAAATAAATTTTAAAAGCAGTTTATCACGAAAATTTATCACATTTTCACACCAAAAAATTTTTAACGCTCGACGAATTTAGTGTCCTCCTTGGGCTGGGATTAAAAATAAAAAATAATTAAAAAAAAAAACCTACCGAAAAGAAGAATAATTTTAAGTTTTCAAAAATGTTACCAATTATTTTACAAAAAAAAGAGTTAAAAATAGCTCAAGAAAGTCAAAAATCGATAGAAATAATTAGTGCACCACTGATTTTTTCACGGTAAATATTTACCATTGGTAAATTGCTTCGTGGATATGGTAAATGCGTTTACCAGGTAAATCATTTACCTACTCATTTACCTGGTAAATATTTACCAAGGTAAATGTGTTTACCTGGTAAATGTTGATGAATACGGCCTCTGGTAAATATTTACAAAGGTAAATGTGTTTACCTGGTAAATGTTGATGAATACGGCCTCTGAATTCACTTTTTCCCCAATCGATCTGGCTTTTCAGAAAATTTGTCTTAAAGTTGGCTCAAAAATTTAGTGGTCAATGGAAATTTATAGCGTGCAGCGCCTCACTGAGAAATAGAGGAGTCCGCGTTATAGTGACTAGCCTTCCGAACCCTTGTTTTCAACAGTGGATGGTACGGTGGTAGAGTGGCCGCACGGTAAGCAGAAGCTCTGGAGTTCAAGTACGCGCTATTTGAAAACTTTTTTGCAATTTTACAACTTTCTTTTTTTCTCATTTTTTGTCGATTTTTCACAAGTTTTTTTTTTCAAAAAATTTTTTTCTCGAAAATGTTCCTTGTTTATTTTTTCTCGGTATAGCAGGTTTCTGAGCTTCAAGTTTTTGGCTGAGGCCATGTATTAAACTGGTCATGGTATATTATCCGACCCCAACAACAGAAATGGGTCGTGAAATGGACCTTTGGGTAATTGTAAAGAATTTGACCCCAGACTAGTATTCTTTCCAACCTCAACTGCACATTACACTTGGCAACCCCAGAACCTTTATTACCATCTGAAAAGTATTTCCATATCTACCCACAAAAGCTGAAAATTGTTAAAGTTCAGAACTTTGCTATACCGAGAAAAAATAAACAACGAAAATTTTTGAGAAAAAAATTTCTGAAAAAAAAACTTGTGAAAAATCGACAAAAAATGAGAAAAAAAAAGAATGTTGTAAAATTGCAAAAAAGTTTTTAAATAGCGGGTACTCGAACTCCAGACCTTCTGCTTACAATCCGGCCACTCTACCACTGACACAGGTTTTGCGCGATAGGCCTATAATAGGTTGCGCGATAGGCCTATCGAGTACCCGCGAAGGACCCTATAGTAAGCCTATTATAGGCTTATCGCGGCTCGTCGCCTATAATAGGCCTATAATAGGCTTATCGCGGTTGACTTTCGCCTATAATAGGCTTATCGCGGTCATCAATAAGCCTATTGTAAGCCTATAATTGGCCTATCGCGGTTATTCCTAACTCGAGGGTAGGCTTGTAATAGGGCTATCAAACGCCTCCAAACTCAACCGCAGGCTCAAAAGTGCTCCCATTCGAGCCATTTCTTGTTAAAAAAACGAAAAACTGTTGAAACAGAATAAAATTTATTGCAATTTTAACAAATCGAATAGTACAAACAATAAAAAGGAGAAGAATGGGTATAAAATATATCAGAAAAAGAATGTAGAACATTATTTTGGGTTTTCAAAGTTTTTAAAAGTTGGCGAACACGTAGTTTGTTTTTAAATAGGTTTTCCCATGTGACCATGGAGACAAGCTTATCTGGAGAAAATCTATGCAGATCGCAGTTTTTTCCTATTTTTCTCCAAACAAAAAATCAACTGAAGTTTGCATGATAAAATCGCATATTTCCATTTTTTTAGTGAATTGCGATTATTTCGCATGTTTTTTAAAGTTCTATTACTGCGTCGTGGTGAGCAGGCAAACACATGGAAAAATCACGTGACTGCGTCGTGTGGGCCTCTTTTTTTAAAGATATTTTTTTAACCTTACTGAAAATTTTGAATTAGGAGCGTAAAAGATGGAAGAATTCTAAAGCAAGTGAGGTTTGTTTTTGATGCGTTTTCCTACGAATTGGTGTGGAAACAGGCAAATTTGCACTTGCGGCTGTACATCGCCGAGCTGAATATTTTATTCGAATTTTGGTCATATTTTTTACTTTATACAAGCTTGCTACTTTTGGTGACTATTGCTTGTGTTCGCCAAATTTTTAAAAAATTTGAAAACTTACAAATTCGTCCAATGTCCAATATCGTACAATGGCATCCACGGTTCTGCTCGCTCTCCTTTAGGTCACTCGCCTCGATCTGAAACAAAAATTGATGATAAAAATGAGAAAAAAAGTCATAACCTATTCAGTGCCCGACTAAAAACGATGTACTAATGAGGTGCGGCCAGCACGCCGATCTTGGCGGCAATTTGCCGATTTTAGGAACAAATCGCCCTGGCAAATTGTGTCAAGTTGCCTCAAACTCTACAAATTGTTGCAAAAATCGATCGATTGCTGCTAAAATCGGCGTACTGGCTACATCTCGACGGTAATTTTCCATCGAAATCGGCGTTCTGAACACTGCCAGTGACCAAACGCGCCGATTTAGGCGGCGAAAAGTTTCTAATTTCTGTAGTATTCTGTAATCTATTATACTGTCAAACGTTATGGGGTTATGCACAAAATGACAAAAAATGGAAAAAAAAACTGCGAGAAAACTCGGAAAATGCTCCGATTCATCTGAAATTTTGGGAAATAAGAACAAAAATGTTTGCCCACAAGATTTTGGAACAAAATATCGATTTCAAAATTGTTCGGAAAAAATTCAATATTTTTTTAAATAGATATTTCGGTCCAAAATTTTCTGAGCATATCCAGTAGTAGTGTGCGTTACCGAAAATTTTTTTACCGGTGAACCCATCTTTCGGTAAATTTACCGGTAAAGAATCGACAAAATTTGCCAAATTTACCGGTTAAGTCGTCAAATCTTTACCGGTAGCGCACACTATCCAGGAGTATCTGTGTCCTTATTTCCGAAAATCTCAGGTCATTCGGATCATTTTCCAAGTTTTTGCGCAGTTTTTGCTGATTTTTTTTCGCCCTTCCGTGCATAACTCCATAACGTTTGACAGTATAATAGATTCGTGGCGGAGTGACACTCGAATTCACGTTTTTATTCGAAATAATGGAGAAATAACTGAAGAAATGAAGATATTTTTCGTCTCCCAGTTTCACGTGAAATGCCACTCCATCACGAACCCATTATAGGAAAAATGGGATTCCAAGATGTTTTTCTTCGGACAATGCAGGAAATTTTGCAATTTTGTCAAAACATAATACTTACATTACATGTCCGTTTCGCAGCTCCTCGTGAAGATCCACGATCCGTGATTGCAGTACCGCCTGAAAAATGAGAAATTTGAATTTTACAATGGATTCGTAGCGGAGTGACAATTCACGTGAAAATGGGAGACGAAAAATCTCTTCATTTCTTCAGTTATTTCTTCATTTTTCGAATAAAAACGTGAAAAAATTGTCACTCCGCCACGAATCCACTATATATGAAATGAAGCAAAATATTTGTAAGAAGAACGCGTGCACGTTTTTATTGTGCAACAATAAATAAACATATTTTTATTTACACCCCTTTCTCGGTCCACCAACGTACTTCTAGTTTGGCCGGCTTTATCACATATTGGCGAAGATTGACACTTTTGGTAAACAAAATTATGTCTTTTTTAAACAAAAATAAAAAGAATAGCAAAAGAAATGAAGATAATTCTTGTCTCACAATTTATCGCGAAGTGTCAATCCTTGCGAATGCGCCATTACAGGGAAAAAAACAAGAATACTCAGGCAATTGAAAAAAAATATTATGAGAAATTTTAGTAATATTGTCGAAGATTTACAAGAATGTTGTGAGGCACAATAATATTGCCAGAATTTCTTGTAATATATTGGATTTCTTGCAATATTGCTGAGCTATCTTGTAATATTACTGAGTTTTCTTGTAATATTATTGAGTTTTCTTGTAATATTATTGAGTTTTCTTGTAATATTACTAACTTATCTTGTAAAGTTTCGTGTTCTTATTATAATACTACCAAATTATCTTGGGATATCTTGGAGATTTTTAAAAATTTATTGAAGTAAAAAATCAAATTTCAATAAGTGGGTCATCGAAAAATGTCGGGAACAAGAACATCATCCGATTTGCAGAAGCCATTAAGGTAAATGTCTTCTTTTCCTGAAATCGTTGACTTTGTTTGTATTTGTTGATTCGATGCTTGCTCAACCACATAGTTTTTCGTCATTTGATTGAGTACCTTAAGAAATTGAAAATTAATGGGGCTATTCACGAAATAGCAACAAATTGTGGGAAAATTCGGAGAATTCTCCTATCGACTTGGCACATTGAGAAAATATTGAAAAAAAATAGTCCCGGACCTGCTCAGAAAATTTGGGGCCGAAATATCGATTTTAAAAGTTTGAGAAAAAATCGGTATTTCTGTTCAAACTTTTCTGAACCTGTCCGTTGGCCGTAAGCAAGAAACTTGAAAACGACTTTTTCCGGAAAATAGATTGCTTGTTTCTTCTCGTCTCTCATCGGAATTATTCTCATTTCGCTTCCCAGTAAACGGTTTTCCTAACGTTTTCCATTTTCTTTCATATGTCCTCGGGACTATTTTAAACATTATTTTCCAATTTTCCAGGCGAATCGAAGTGCTCTCCGAATTTTCCCACAACGTTTTGCTATTTTGTGAATTACCCCATAAGAAAAAGAAGGAAACGTTTTGAAATTACAAAAAGTAAGAGACAAGTCAATGAAGTGAAATGGCTAATGCTGCGTTCAAAGTGATAAAGATGGAGAAAAATAGGTGTCCAAATTGAAAATGAAATTGTTACTTTTTTTAACGTAAAAAGACTGTAACCGTAACCAAATCGTGGCGTGACCTCATTTTGTGTCAACTTACGGAACTTTTCGACGAAATTGGAAGGTCTCGCCACGATTTGGTTACGGTTACAGTATTTTTATGCGTAAAAAGTAGAAATTTTTCTCTTCACTTTGGACACCAATATTTCTCCATCTTTATCACTTTGAACGCAGCATAAGCATCAAGATTTTTTGGTGCTTTTTTTGTTGCTATTTTCGCATATGTTTTGGTTTCTTTGATATATCGAAAATTTGAAACCCGTCAGGTTTTTAACTGAACGCAACGCAAAAATCTGAGCGGGCGTGTCTTTTCGGTGCTACCTCGGAATAGAACTCGCTCGAAACAGAACTGTAGCGAAATATAACTGTTTCGGAATAGAACTGTTTCGGAATAGAACTGTTTTGGAATAGAACTGTTTCGGAATATAACTGTTTTGGAATAGAACTGTTGTGAAATAAAACTGAAGCAAAATAGAACTGTGTCGAAACAGAACTGTACAGAAATAGAACTGTTTTGGAATAGAACTGTAGCAAAATAGAACTGTCTGAAGTGGAGCTGTAGTGACCCAGGAAAGCTAGAGCAGCTCGAATAAGTATTCAGTTGTACATGGTGGGTTATTGAGTTCGATTCCGCACAGCTTCATGTACAGCTCCATTTCTGGTAATTCTATTTCACTACAGTTCTATTCCAAAACAGTTCCATTTTTCTACAGTTACCGTAAAAACTGTAATATAGCGCCATGGCGGTCTATTTTTCGGAGTGGGTCTAGGAGTGGCGTTGTATTAGAGGTGGTGTTCTATTAGAGGGTGGCGGTGTATTTTCCGGAGCTGAATTTTTAGAAAAAAAAATCAAATTTCATTTTTCAACAACCAAAAATATTATTGATTCAATATTCTTGCCGGTTACAATAGGATTTCACGTGAAAATTCTGCAAACACCACAGTTATTTTGAGAAATAAGAACGCCACGTGTCACCACACTCACTCAACTTTTTTTCATTGCATTCAGTTGAAAATTAAAAGAAAAACTGAGGGGGTGTGGCTTTAGATTTTCCGCGTGAACTCTTGTGGTAGCCGGCAAGAAGATTGAATTGATAATAACAAAAATGAACAGAAATAATTGAAAAAAACGAATGTAAATATTGTAGACCCGCAACGATGGTGAAACGCGCTCCACTGATTTTAGTACTTTGCGATTTTCATTTTGGATTCCGAATTATTATTGTTTTAAAAAAGCTGTCATCACCAAAGCCGCGTTAACTTTAAAATTAAGCTCCGCCTCTTCACGCGAATTTCATGAAAATTTTATTTTCTTTCACTTTTTTTTCGTGAAATTTTTAAAAAGGTTAAAATTCGCGTGAAAAGGTGGAGCCTAAATTCAAAGTTCGCGCGGCTTCGGAGATGACAACTTTTTCAAAACGGTAATATTTCATTTCCGTTTAATTTATACGCGAAATGAAGTGATTTGGATACCAAAATGAAAATCAAAAAATACTAAATTCAATGGAGCGCGTTTGACCGTCATGGCGGGCCGATAATATGCATTTGTTATTCGAATTCAAGAGACATATCACTGTCATCCTACTACGGTATAGAACTCGCACCGAATGCCTGAATTGGAGCGGTACCAAATCAGAACCGCTCGAGAAACCCGAAGAGGAATTTTTTGTAGATTGTGAGCCCCTGAGTTGTATTACGTGCACTGGTTTTTTTAGTACAGCTCCATTTCAGGTAGTTTTATTCCACGCAATTATATTCCGTTGCAGTCTACCTTTATTGTTCATTGCACACCTCGGTGTTTGTGTACTTTACTACAGTAATCCACGTTGAAAAAAATTACTGGAACACCGGCTCATGTTTATAGGCCGCAGTTTTTCAGAGTGGCGGTGTATT
The DNA here is from genome assembly GCA_963572235.1 of Caenorhabditis japonica. Lineage (NCBI taxonomy): Eukaryota > Metazoa > Nematoda > Chromadorea > Rhabditida > Rhabditidae > Caenorhabditis > Caenorhabditis japonica. The sequence goes on along the minus strand of OY754347.1, from coordinate 7,984,799 downwards.
ACAGGGTGGCGTTCTATTAGAGGGTGGCGTTCTATTTTTTGAAGTGACGTTGGGGATGGCGTTGTATTACAGGTGGCGTTCTATTAAAGGTGGTGTATTATTACAGTTTTTACGGTATGTCTCGCTACAGTTCTATACCGAACGGTTCTTTTCCGAACAGTTCTATTCCGTACCAAGTTCTATATTGCTACAGTTCTATTTCGAGTGAGTTCTATTCCGAGGTAGCACCGTCTTCTCGTGATACCTATTATGAAAACAAAAAAATTGCAACGCGGTGTTTGCGTACTTTTGAAATTCAAACGGCCATTGAAGAAATATCATTGCAAATGAAGAGAAATGTTCCAACTTTCGTTTGAATTTTAAAAGTACGCGGTATTGTGTTTTCAATCGAGTTGCAGCATGAGAACGAGCGATAAAAAGACATGTTTTCTCTGCTCCTCTTCGAATCGAACTGTGTTCGTGTGGTCGCGCACAAATAAGTGGGCGGAGTCTCGCGTTCTCATGTCGCAACTCGATTGAAAACACAATAACACCGCGTGTATTTTTTAATGAATGAATAACGGAGAATTTTGATGCTTCGCCAAAGTTTAAAAAAAAGTATTCATCTCTATTTTTGCGATTGTATTATTGATTCAATCTTCTTGCCGGTTTAACGCGGAAAATCTAAGACCAAACACCTTCAGCTTTTTTGAAAAATATCAACTAAACTCAATGAAAAAAGTTGAGTGATTGTGGCCACTCGTCGCTTTTTCATTTCTGAAAAATATCTTTCATGTTTGCAGAATTTTCACGTGAAACCGGCAAAAGATTGAATCGATAATATTAGTGCGTCGCGAAAACTAGTCAGAGCGGAGCGCGCAACTCGGCTGTGGTCTCGCCGCGAAATTGGGAGTCACAGCAGAGTCGCGCGCTCCGCTCTGACTGGCTTTCGCGACGCAGTAATAACACAGAAAACAAATAAATTGAAGGAAAACATATTGTCCATTTGCGAAAAAAGCAAGTGCGCTCCACGAAACTTAGTACTTAGTACTATTATTTAATTTCACGTTGAATTTACACGGGAATTGAATTAATTTGGCGACGAAAATGAAATCCACGAAGTACTAAGTTTCGTGGAGCGCACTTGCTTTTTTCGCAAATGGACAATAGAGTAAAGTATGTATATACCGTAAAACCTGTATTAGACTTGCATGCAAGTTCCAATTTCAAAACCTCGCCAGAGTGCAAGTTTATTAGACAGACAAGTCTATTAGAGGGTGCAAGTCTATTGTTTAAAAGCCTGGACCGGGTGCAAGTCTATTAGAGGGGCAAAGTATCTGGTTTACGCCACTTTTGCCACTGTTAATGCGTTTGGTTAGTGGGGCAAGTCTAATACAGGTTTTACGGTAAAAATCAATATCAACGAATACGTGGAAAAAAAATCTTAAAATATAGGGAAAAACGGCAGAAATGCGCAGAACGCGATTGGAAAAATAGATTAATGAAAAAATCAATATTGCGCAATTTCTTGAATTATCTTGAAAAATCTTGTAATATTGCAAATTTCTCACAGAATCTTGGAACTTCGTTTAATATCTTACAAGATTTTTTAAATCTTACAATATCTTGTAATTTCTCGTGTTTCTTGAAATATCTTGTCTAATATTGCGCTAGCAACGTTGCTGACGCATTTTCCTGCCAAGACAAATGCGCCAGCCAAATATATTGTATAATCTTAAAATATGACGATTTCTCAGAATATTACTAAAATTTCTCATAATATTTTTTTTCAATTGCCTGAGTATTTCTATTTATTGAAAGATAAAAAATATTTAAAATCTGAAAAACGAAAAACAGCTGAAATGAGCCGGAAAAAAATTAATTTAGGACAAAAAAGTGTTTTTTTCTGATGAGTGCTGGCGTCTCTGCCGAGATAGTGTAGCCGTCGAGCGCGTTTGCGTCGCCCTGACGTCACGCCGCTAGACCTACAAATAGGCCTACCGCGGTCGCCGCACACCGCATCCGCGATAAGCTTATTACAGGAGGGTAGGCGCTGCCGCCCGCGATAGGCCTATTATAAGCTTATAATAGGCCTATATTTGGCCTCAACCTATTATAGGCCTATCGCGCAAAACCTGTGGAACCATCCACTGTTGAAAACAAGGGTTCGGAAGGCTAGTCACTATAACGCGGACTCCTCTATTTCTCAGTGAGGCGTTACGCGCTATAAATTTCCATTGACCACTAAATTTTTGAGCCAACTTTAAGACAAATTTTCTGAAAAGCCAGATCGATTGGGGAAAAAGTGAATTCAGATTCGTAATCACCGTACTCAAATGTACCGATTCTGAAAGTTTGGTAAAATTCTCAACCCTCATGGATTTGTAGTTCCCTTGTAAGATCAAAGTGTAGTATCTGTTCTTATCGTATTAACCTACGGTATACACTCAAATGAGTGTAATTAAGGTTATATGATTTTTGGAACCTAGGGAAGACTCGGGGCTTGCTCCGACTTCCCAAGGGTCGTCCCGGCGTTGCACTGCTGCCGGGCTCGGCCCAGTCCCCCAAGGGGACAAAATGGTGAGGTGCTAAAGTTATTAGAACAGTGATCTCCAGTGAAACCGTGTTAAAAAATTTATAACAATTATTTCTGTCCTTGCTGTGGGAAGACACTGAAATCGGATTGTAAAAAGCTGCTAAAACGGATACATAGAAAATGTTTCTCTGCGTCTCTCACCGGCATCATGCAAAAATCGGCACTTTCCGAATTTATTTTTTCCGGAAAACACTTTCTCTATCATTTTTCTGTTTGATTGGCCCCAGGTTTCAGAACTTATGTTAATAGTTCAATTTATTTTGGGTAGTGTCAAACCGCGTTTTTTGAGACGATTCGAAATGAGCTCAGCGAATAGAACAAAACATTAATAAGAATTTCGACGAATTTTTGGAGAAAGATCACGCTTGATTCCATAGTATACCTGGAAATAGAGCCAATTGTCGAAGTTAATTTAAAAATAATGTTTCTGGAAACCAGAATAGAGTACTGTCCTTCAAACTTTAGCGAATCGATTTAGTATCAGTTCACAAAACGCTTCGGACACGAAATCTCTAACAGATACAGACAGACCCTAAATATTAGTAAAGAATATAAAATTAATTGGAAAGTGACACGTCTCGCATGTTTGATTTCGAATAGTTTGATCCCCTAGTGGCATGTAATTGTCACGCGGTATTTCTGTGATGGCGCTGCGCTTGTGTTTTGTATGTACTTGTTATATAATTAATACGTGAAAAAATGTGTATTTTATACAACAAAATTTTACTAAACTGGAGGGTACGACAGAATAGAAATAGGCGATATAGGAATGCAACCGAATAGAATTGCTACAAAATAGAACTGGAAAAAATAGAATGGCTACAAAATAGAAATGAGCGGAATAGAATAGCGCGAAATAGAAATGTGACAAAATAGAAATGAGCGAAATAGAACGTGTGGTGCGATGGAGCGCGTTTGCATTATTCTTCGAATTTTCCGATTATTATAGGTTTTTCAGTAATTTTAAGATATTTTGCGCACTTAGCAACTGCGAAAGAAAATGAAGAAAAGTATAAAATCAATGCAGTTTTTTTCCAGTTCTTTTTTGTAGCATTTCTGTTTTGTAGCATTTCTCGTATCCTCCTAAACTTTTGTCTTTTCTGTTTGCCCACTAACTGGCCATTTCGTCGTTATCTTTTTCTCTCTCCGCTTTGAAACAGTGCTGGTCGCAATTGAATCGTTGGCTAACGCTTTCCCGTCTCCCTGATTGCTTTTCTTTCATGGGGGTATAGCTCAGTGGCAGAGCATTCGACTGCAGATCGAGAGGTCCCCGGTTCAACTCCGGGTGCCCCCTAGTTTCTTTTTTCGAGAATATTCAGGTTTTGCGCGGTAAGCTTACAAGATGGTGGTAGAAGGCGAAATAAAGACTTGAATTTTTTTAAAGCCTATAGCTTGAGGGTGCACCTATCCAATTGCACAGTCGCAACGCGTCCAAATAAGGCCCAAAACCTATAAATGGCGGTGGAATATATTATCGGAGCGAAAAACGAACTAAAATCGTAAAAATTACGAAATCCTATCCTAATATCCGAATCCGAGCTCACCTCTTCGATTCCATAGTTTTACCGGCTCTCACGTATGGCTCTGAAGTTTGGACCTTCACAAAGGCACTTTCTGAAAGAGTCAGAGTCACTCACTCTGACGCAGAATGACCCACGCAGCAATGACGATTAGTCGGAATCTCATTATCGGAACAGCGTCAGAGAAATCTGCACAGGGAAGATATCCGAGCACAATCGGAGGTCCGAGATCCCCTACTAGTCATCAAGAAAAAGAAGCTTGGATGGTCCGGACACGAAGAAACGATAGCAGATGGACGAGGCTAGTGCAAGAATGGTATCCTATAGGCGAGAAGCAATCTGTTGGAAGACCACGAATGAGATGAAGCGACTCCTGCGGAATGAAATATCGTTATAGCATGAAAATGAACTCAAAAAACATTGGTCGACCATCGCCAAGGATCGAAAGGCTTGGAATGCTGTGATCCGCGACCACATCAGGTGATCGAAGAACGGATCGACTAACAATAAGTAGATCGATAGAGTACTTTTGGTTTTTGGAGTATAACTTTTGAATGGAGAGGGTTATGATTCTGAAAATTTGCATGAATCTGCCCCGTAATGTTTTTGACAAGCTCCAAGAATGAATAAGGTCATTTTTGAAAACTGCAGATTTTTCAAAAAATTTCAGATTCCAAAATTTTCGACCCAAAAATAATTGTTTTTTTCCGATTTTTCAGGACTCGATATTTATGTTCAAAATGAAGTTTTAAAACTAAAAGTATGATTTTGTTGACAGTGGGTCGATCGGACAATTTTCAGCTGACTTACAGCACTTTGAGTATCAGGGTCCACATGGGTAAGTCAACTTTAACTTTTATTGAGAATCACCAAAACGAATAAAACCAAATAGACTTTGCTTTTTAACAGTTTTATCTAATTTGCTCTTTTTTTTTGATTTTGGTGATTCTCAATAAAAGTTATAGTTGACTTATGGACCTATTTAAAAGAGAAAAAAAAAGAAAAAAAGACGTTTTTTCTGATGCAGGAACGGCAAAAAAAGAAAAAAAAAGGAAGAGAAAAATTCATTTTCTGCCGATGATAAAGTAGTCATATGTGGCGAGACCCATTCAAATATACCGATGCGCCTTTAATGAACCTATTCAAGAGAGAAAAAAAAAAGAAAAAAAGACGTTTATTCCGATGCAGGAACGGCAAAAAAAGAAAAAAAAAAGGAAGAGAAAAAAGGAAGGAAATTCATTTTTCTCTTTTTTTTTCTCTCTTGAATAGGTCCATTACCCATGTGGACCTTGATAAAGTGCTGTAAGTCAGCTGAAAATTGTCCGATCGACCCATAGTCAACTAAAATCATACTTTTAGTTTTAAAACTTCATTTTAAAGATAAATTTCTAGTCTTGAAAAATCTGAAAAAAAAAAATTATTTTTGAGTCGAAAATTTTTTGAAAAATCCGCAGTTTTCAAAAATGACCAAATCCATTTTTGGAGCTTGTCAAAAACATTACGGGGCAGATTCATGCGAATTTTGAGAACCATAACCCTCTCCATTCAAAATTTATACTCCAAAAACCAAAAGTTTCCAACCTTTTGAACGGTACTGTAAGTAAGTACAGTTCCGTCCAACAAACCGTTGATTAGCGGTCCATCTTTTTCAAACTGATAATGGCGAGAGGTGTAAAACAATAATACCGAAAGAATTACAGTCGGTGAATGCATCATCAACCTCGAATTACGGCACTTCTCTATCTGCAAGATTTTTTTGTTGCAAGTAATTAAATTTAAGTCATGAAAATTGATATATATTCACGAAAATTTTTTTAACACAACAAAAAACAACAAACAAAGCAAACAATTATATATTTAAAAATATTGAAAAAATGAAAAAAAAATTACCGCACCAAAATCGTTACGAGTTGTGGTATCGAGGCGTCGACGGGCGTTTTCCATGCCCGTCACCATCACCGTTGTGCTCCGAGAGCCAGGGACGAATTTTCTGAATAGAAACAACGCTGGACCAGCGAACTTTACGAACGGCGTGAATGTCCAAAATCATCGCTTCTCCCGATTTGTTGATGTGGAACGAGGACATGAATGGTAATACAAAATCGCTTGAGACTCGTTGCAAAAAGCCGTAATTCGTGTCGTAGAGCTACAAAATATGTCATTCTTTGATGTTTTAAATTACTCAAACTACACAACTACGTAACGCATAAACGCGCTGAGGCACTTTTTGTTTGCTGGCACAAAATAACAATACAAATTCTGAGAATCTTCTAATTATTTTGTACTTGTAAAAAGTGAAAAATAAAAGAAGAAGACGGCTGGATGGAAATTGTGCATATTACGAGCGGTCAGTCACTCTGAGCTATATGTTTTTGCGCGGATGTTTCTTGCATGTTTCGCGGTGATTGAAATCAGTTTTATATATTATCGGCCCGCCAAAATGGTCAAACGCGCTCTGCTGAATTCAACGCTAATTGTAAGCGATTTTCATTTTGGTCTCCAAATTATTTCATTTCACGTGTAAATTCAACGTGAAATGAAATAATTTGGAAACCAAAATGAAAATCGCATAGCGTTGAGTTCAGCGGAGCGCGTTTGACCATTTTGGCGGGCCAACAATGTAAAGAAAATCACCAGATGAAATGTAAAATTTGAAAGAAACACAGGGAATGGAACGAAAACACTGAACCAGGAAAGTAAGGCTTCCATTCGGACGAAAAAAAAGCGGACGAACTTCGTCCGCGGTTCGTCCGGTTCGGCCGAGGTCGGTCCGCTTCGTCCGTTTTTTTCTTTTTGTTTCTGCTATTTTTTGTTTTCAAAAGCTATTTTTGTTCTTTTTTCTTTAAAATATCAACAGAAATGTCTTGTTTCTGCTATCGAAAATTCAGAAAAAAAATTAAAAAATGTGTTTTTGGAAAGCTAAGCTGCAAGCTGCAAAGCGACACGGACACATAAATTTGCAACCGCTTACATTTTCAATGTCAGAATTTTTAAAGAGAGTGCCATAAATTAAAATTCCCAGCCAATTAGAGCGTGCCCGACGAACGGACGGACCGGACGGACGAAAATTGGTCCGAATGGAAGCCTTAGTTTAAATCAAGCATGGACCGAAAATCTACAGCTCGTTTTAGGTGTTTGGGTACGCCGAAGAGTTCTAACCTGCTTCCAAGCGACTGGTACCAGACAAATGCTTGTTCAAACCAGTTTCATATGGGATCCACCTAACAAGTCCCACATGCCTCTGTCTCGTACCGGACGGTTGCACTCTTATATCGTCTCGTATCGATTTTTCGTTCAACTTATATTCTTACTATTACTATGCCTGGATCTACTTCTGCCTCTGGTATTGCTCGTTCGCGCTCTATGGCTTCCACGGGTTCCGCTAAACGCAAGTGCACTCTACCTATTGCGCAAACTGCTGAATTGACTGACACGGTCCCGCTAAAAGACTTTACCGACTTGAAAGCTACGTGCGACCGCATGGCGAAGCAAATCGAAGAGCTGGTGAAAATCATCTCCAATCTAATGCCGGGCGCAGTTTCTCCAGTTTTGGCTTCCGTCGGCTCGTCTTCGCCTAACTCGCCGCACCCGCAAATTCGTACCTCTCATGATTTAGTTCGAGAAGCTGCGTCAATGATGAAAAAGTCTAAAAGAGCCGTTATTGAACTTTTGCCGGATTCCCCCGACAATACTGAGCAGGATGTTGTCGACACGGAGAAAATTAAAATTCTTGCCACCAAATACAATCTCCCACTGCCTACCGCCGTTTTTCGACATAAGTGTAATAGTAAAATTAGGCCGCTCAAAATTGAATTCGACAACTCTACAAGCCGCGATTTGTTTATACGTGGATTTAACAAGTTCATCAAAACTGCTGAGTTCGCTTCTCTTGCCCGAAAGCCGCGCTGTCGTCGAGATTTGACACTTAATGAATTGGCTATTCTTAGGACAAGTCGTGAAACAATCTATAAAACCAACAAAGAAGCCGGAAAATCAGTTTTAATCTTGAATGATATTTTTGTTAAAGAGAACCCCGCCCCTCGCCCTTTTCTGTGAGTTCCAGTTCACACCTTATTGATTGCCCATTTGCCCAGCCGCCGCGATTTTCTTCTTTCTTGCCTCCTCTAAATCCGGTGCGATCTCTAGATGTGCCTTCTCCCTACACTCAGTCTATTTCTCTCTGTTCCCGGTATCAATCTTCACGCTCTTTAAAATTTTTTTTGGGTAACGTGCGAGGTGTGTCATCCCTTTCTAAGATACTGCATTTGTCAGATTTTTTTCTAAATTCCGATTACGACATTCTTTTTCTTACTGAAACTTTTTTAACTGAATCCGTTCCTTCTAGTCTCTTTTTTGCCTCAAATAGTAATATTTCGTTTTATCGTTTTGATCGCCAATCCGCAATTCAAGGCAAACGTTCTGGTGGTGGTGTCGCTATTATGTGTAAACCTACTGTCCAAATTTCCATCACAGATATTAATATGCCATATCACTACCCACTTCACCGTTCTGAAATTCTAGCTTTTCAAATATTCGTAGGTTCTAACGTCAATGACTCCCTCACTGCATTTCTAGTTTACCGACCGCCTGACTGTAATGCTATTGAGACTGCTAACCTACTTACGCACCTAGATGCTTACATGCCCCTAACCTCAACGATCTGGCCACTTTCCTCTACGTCTCCACATCACGACTTTATTGATTTTTTAAGATCTAAGGACTATAGACAATGGGTTGAATTTCCTACTCGAATTACTTCCTCCACTAGCACTATTCTCGATTTAGTCATTATGTCTCATAACTTGACTCCGGTTGAAATCACTCCACAGCCTGGTTTGCTTAATTCTGATCACCTTGGAATATCTTTTGTTGTCCCAATTCATATCATTTCTCTACCACACTCACCAAGTGCACCTAAACTCTGGTACCGCAAATGTGACTTCTCGCTATTGAACGCACGCCTAGCCACTTTGGATTGGGATCTTTCATTTTCCACCTTACCGGGGGTCTCCGACAAATATTCATTTTTAATTAATATCTTGAACGAACTTTTAACTGAGTTATGCCCTAGAATCCCTGAGCGCCCTATGAGTAAAGTATGTCCTTTATTAAGGAAACTACGTCGGCTCCGCCGATATAAATCTTCTTCCCTTTCACACGCTGATATCGCTAACAGACTAAAACGTTATCGCACGCTAGCATCTAGGTATCGTAAATGGGTTTTGAAACATGAAACCAAACTTATCAACGAGTCAAATTGCACTTCTATTCGTAAATTTGTTTCTAAACGGCTTAAGTCTAAACAGTCCATTCCAGCATTGCTTGATAATGGTAAAGCTGTTACCTCCGATTTTGTTAAGTGCGACCTATTTTCCCAATCTTTCATGAAAAATTTTGCTTGTCCCCCTGAAGAGTATAGCACCCCCACACCATCACACTACGGTTCTGATTCCTTGTCCAGCTTTAGCTCTCCTAGTTCTTCTCGATGCCTCTTTCTACCTTACATAGTTGAAAAAGTTTTGCAACATCTTCCCCCTAAATGTGGCTTCTCGCCACATTTAGCAAATTATCTGGTACTAAAAAAATGCGCGACTCCCCTTGCCCTTCCTCTGTCAATAATTTTTTCCCAGTCCTATTGCGAATCGGAAGTTCCCGCAGCTTGGAAGCTTGCAGTGGTTATTCCCGTACATAAGAAAGGTAATTCAGCATGCACCGATAATTATAGACCCATTTCTTTGACTGATCCTATTGCACGTGTTATGGAGCGTGTCATTTGCAACTACATCCGATCTGAGCTTGCTTATAAATTTAGTCCCTACCAACACGGGTTTCTTCATTTCAGAAGCTGTACTACAGCGCTGGCTTCCTCCACTGCTAAATATAGGCAAATTCTTAAAAAATCTAAAACGCTCGATATCATATTTTTCGATTTTTCTAAAGCTTTCGATCAAGTTTCTCATTCTATTTTATTGGATAAATTAGCGAAATTCGGAGTAGACCCCTTAACTTGTTCTTGGTTTGAAAATTTTTTATGTGATCGTTCCTTCACTTTAAAAGTCAATAACACTTTTGGGGATAAACTGTATCCCGTATACTCTGGTGTTCCTCAAGGCTCAGTTTCTGGGCCTTTGCTTTTCATCATTTTTATAAACGATCTCCTATTTTCTCTACCCCCGCCAATCCATTACTCCTGTTTTGCGGATGACATTAAAATCTTTTCTGACTCGCCCGAAATCCTCCAAAGCGGAATCGACACGGTAGTTCAATGGTCCATTCGTAACTGCCTCCCTTTAGCTCCCACCAAAACCTCTCTCCTACATCTAGGTGATAAGAACCGCATGCTCAAATACTTTATTCATGGTATTGAAATTCAACATTCATCTTGTGTCCGCGACTTAGGCCTTATCACGGATTCTAGCCTAACCTTCAAAATACACATATCACGTATCGCGGCATTAGCTAATCTTAGGGCCAACCAACTTTTAAAATGTTTTTCTTCCCAATCTCCCCAGTTCTATGCTCATCTTTTTAATACCTACGTTCGCCCTCTGCTAGAATACTGTTCCATAGTATATTCCCCTTCTCCCTCCAGCTCTTTGGCTGGTAAGCTAGAAAATCCGCTTAGAACATACTCTCGAAGAGTACTTCAGCGTTGCAACATTTCCTTTTCTTCCTATGAAAATCGTCTCGAAATTTTGAACCTCACTTCCACCAGACATAACCGCCTCAAAAGTCAATTACTTTTCTTATATCGCATAGTAACCAATAACTCTCATTTTCCGAATCTCAGTGATTTTGTATCTTTTGTAAAATCAAACCGCAGACCAATGCTATTAGTTAGGAATGACACATGCACGTTACACTTCTTTGCCAGGACCGTACCCATCTGGAACTCACTTCTTAGGAATTGTTCAACCTTTTTGTCCCCGATCGAATTCTCAAATCTCCTCAATGTAAATATTTCCCGGTTTTAAATTAATTCATTTTAATTGTAGGATTGAAACATATTTAATTTTTTTTTTCTATTTCTATTTGTTTTTCTTCATACCTATTGTACATTTTTATTGAATTTTTCCCCTCTTCATTTACAAAATTGTACTGTTATCTCTTTCTCTTTCACTATAGCGCAATTGTAATCTAGCTTAAATTATCTCCAACATGACTTTGTTTGATTATTATCGAAGGATCCTCTTGCGGGGTGATGTCGAGTAATTTTATTTATTCATTATGCCATTCCCACCTCTTTCTTTGATCTCGAAATGTTTTTTTTCTCAACCCGTGAATAAATAAATAAATAAATAAATAAATTCTTTGAGCAGTTCCCCATACTCATCCAATACTTTTGAATTGATTCCAATTGAACTTTTTTTTATTATTTTGAAGAAAACGGAGTGAAAATCGTGCATCTTGATGGTTGGTCCATTTTACGTACGCGTCTACCGAGCATTGAATAAGTTTTTGACCTTCTATCAATTTTTACTGTTTTTCTGAGTTTTTCAAAAAAAGAGCAAAACAGATGGTAGCCAGTTGGAGCCAAGTCTGGGGTGGGTGAGGCAAGACTTGGATTCCGAGTGTCTAGAGCTTCTTGCGGGTCGTCAACGCGATGTTCGGTCACGCGTTGTCATGAAGCAGCAACAATTTGGAGCCTCTAGAGCAGGCTTTCTCGGAAATTTCCGATGTCGGAAATTTCCGATTCCGGTTCCGAGGCAGTTTCACTTCCGAAAAAATTTCCGATTCCGTTCCGAGACAAAATGATTTCCGAAGATATTTCCGTTTCGGTCGGAAATAATATTTTTCCGACGTCGGAAAAAAACATGTTTTTCTGTCGAAATTTGGTACGAAAAATAGTATTTTTTTGGAAAAATTCGACCATGTCCGTTACACAAATTTCCTATTTAAAACGGCTCCGCGACATCTCGAAACCGCGTTAGCAGTGAGGAGGGAGGTTGAAAGAAAGGTAGGAAGTAAACAATTTTTTTCATAATTTAATGACTATTCAACAAATAATCAAAAAGTGCAAGATTTGAGCGTCATTTCTTTGGAGGCCACCAAAAAATGTTTACAGTATGCAAACTGCACCTTGCATCGGGAGCAGGGGTGGGACCAAAAATGGTTTTTTGTTCATGCACGTGAGAAAAAAGGTTTTTTTTAAGCCGTAAAGGCGCAAAAAATGCCTCTATTTGAACAAAACCGGGATATGCTCTGAATCGACCAAAAATCTTTAATTTTCAACAAAAACGTTGGAAAATTACCAATTTTTTTTAATTTTTAAATGTTTTAAGGGCAAATAAAATTTTCTTTCTCAAAAAAAAATTTGTTCAAGAAAATAGTACCAAAAAAAATGTGTATTTCTGGGAGTTAAATGGAAATTTTTCAAAAGTTCGTTGAAAATTAAAGATTTTTTGTCAACTCAGAGCATATCCCGGCTAAATTTGTGTTCAAATACAGGCATTGTTTTGCGCATCCACGGCTTAAAAAAACTTTTTTTTTCACGTGCATGAACAAAACAAAAGTTTTTGTTTCACCCAAAAGAAACAAAACAAATGACCGAAGAAACATTTTTTTGGTCCCACCCCTGCTCTAGATGCAAGGTGCAGTTTGCGTACTGTAAACTACTTTTGGTGGCCGCCAAAGAAATGACGCTCAAATCTTGCACTTTTTGATTTTTTGTTGAATAGTCAATTATTTTTAAAAAAATTTTACTTCCTACATACCTCTCTTTCAACCCCCTCCCCACTGTTAACGCGGTTTCGAGAAGTCCGGTTTCGAAATGTCCGGTTTCGAGATGTCTGGTTTCGAGATGTCGCGGAGCTTTTAAAACACGAGTCTACGTATCATTCCTCAATTTTTTAAAAAACTTTTTTTGGATATATTAAGATTTTATGGGTCTATTCAGGTTCATTTCCGATCGGAAATCGGAATTCCGTCGGAAGTCGGAATTCCGACGGAAATCGGAACGAGAACTTGAAATTTCGGAATTCCGACGGAAATTCGGAAATGAAAATGAAAAACTCGGAATTCCGTCGGAACATCGGAAGAGAAAATTACAAAATCGGAAATTTCCGACGGAACTCGGAAGTGAAATTTTCATTTCCGAGAAAGCCTGCTCTAGAGCAATGTAATCGATTAGCCTGGACCACCTTTTCCAGTTTAGTGCAGCAGTGATGCACGGAAATTAAATTTGAAAAATGCGGAAAGTGGAAACGGAAAAATTTTCGGGTTTCCGCGGAAGAATAAAAGAAACAGAATCGGAAAAAAATGCAGTAAAGCTGAGCAATTACAAACCGAAAAAATTGGCGAAGACTTTTTTCTCAATACAGTGTACGTTCTCTCTCCCTCCCCGCCGTAACGCAAAAAAAAAAACACATTTTCGTATTTTTCTGAAAGTTTTTTTCAAAAAAAATTCCCAAGACCAACCTATTGCTCGCCGTTAAATCCCGAAACTAAACATAAAATCGCAACTTTGCTTCGAACAAGTTAAAAAAGTCAAAGTTCCGTAAATTTACACATTTACCTTAATAGTGTGACCTTTAGCGTCTCCGATAAGAAGTAGACCATTCATATCAAACTGCATTCCAGCGACAAACTTGAATCCCGATTGGTTCGCCAATTCATCAATGGGAATTGTAGGAACCTGAAAAAAAAATAATTTTATCGTGCAGAAAAAATATCCCAAACCGTCGAAATCACTTTTAGCACCGAGAAATGCGCATTTTTCCAATCCGAATCGTCCAAATTAAATATAGACACTCTGTTGACACCAAGATCCGAGACGGCGACAGTACTGCGATAAGTGGCGATAAAGCTCGGATTTACGGCCCCCTCTAATTTGAACACTTTCGCGCCAACGTTCTTTTTCAAAACGCGAAGGCTCTTCGTTCCGTGGTAAACCAGATCCAGCGATAGAAGATTTCCACCGACGGACTTGGCGAGCCCGCGCATTTGATTTCTCATACCGTAAATCTTCTCAGTGTACGATGCGAAACAATTGCGATATTGGTACTTCACGTTGTAGATGTGAATTGAGAAATTTCGCAAACGATACTCCGACGTCAACACCGCCACCGATTGTCCCTCTTTGTACACGACTATTGCAGATGCATTTTTAAACTGAGACGGCTCGGTGATATTCATCAATTCCGATTCCATATTGATACGCACGATTTGGTTCTTGTTGCGATCGCAAATCAGCCACTCTTTAAGGATTTCGTCGTAGGTGACACCGAGCGGATAGCCAAGTTGCTCGGTTTTCAAAGATTCTTCGAATAGGAAATATTCCTGTCGAAACATTAAATCTGAAAAAGTGAAACAAAAATAAATAACGTATTTACTCTCATTGCCCGGCTTCTCTAATTTCTCCGATTTTTAATGACTATCGTGAAAACAAAAAAGTCACAACGCGGTGTTTGCGTATTTTTGAAATTCAAATAAATATGGGAACATTTCTCTTCATTTGCCATGCTATTTTTTTCATTGCCGTTTGAAATTCAAAAGTACGCAAACACCGCGTTGTAATTTTTTTGGTTTTCCACGGCGTGCTAGACCCTACGTAAAGAAATTCGCGCCATTTCGCATGTGCCTGTGTCTCGACAATGGCATTCAGCCAAGTCTAGAAACAAATGTGCAAAAATGGAGACACAGAGACGCAAGAATTGGCGCTCGAAAATTTGATCTCGAAACATTTTTCTGAAACGTAGTCCCGAACACGCCGTGTTTTCCCAATAATCAGCACGGCGTGCTAGACCCTACGTAAAGGAATTCGCGCCTTTTCGCATGTGTCTGTGTCTCGACAGTGGCGTTCTGCCAAGTCTAGCAAAAGGTGTTCAAAAATGGAGACACAGAGACAGGAGAATCGGCGCTCGAAAATTTGATCTCAAAAAAGTTCTCTGAAACCTAGTCCCACGCCGTGATCAGCAGAATCTTTTTTAGTCAATTATTGGCATGATTTCAGACATTTTCAGAAAACTTTTCCTGTTTCTTCCTTGAAATATTATACAAATGTTTTTTCGCCAGATTTTGCCTACTTTTGAAGTTTTTTGGTTTTGTGGGAAAAAATACTTTGAAAAATAAGCCGGCAATATATAAATACTGTAAATAAAACAGCATGAAATAATTACAACTTTCAAGGAACATAACACCTACACGATTCAGGCTTATCGATGAAGGAATAGAAATTGACACACGGCTCGTTCGAACTCGGCTCAAAATCTTCGACGTCAAATGCCATGGATTCGAATTGCTAAAAAAAGGAGATTCCAATAGGTGAATTTTTCCGAGAAATACCAACATCCACAATACCGCTCATTTCGTCCGTTCTTTCTTGTTTCGTCACTTTTGATGGCATACGGGCGGGTTGTACCGTTTTGTTCAAGTTGAAATCCATTTTGCCTTAACACCAGGAAAATTTTTTAGCTTAATTTTTACGAAGAAAGTACCGGAATCGAACACCAATAGATTTGTTGAATCATTTGAAAAATTTAAGCAAAAGCAATATCAATATCAAAAATGAATACAAATGAAATATGGATATTAAATACGTATTCCCCGAATGGTGATACCGCGGTGTTTGCAGACTGTGTGAGAACTTGCACGTAAAAACACTAAATAGGTAAACACCGCGGCAATTAAATCGATAATAAATTGTGTTTTCAAGAGACCCCACGAAAAGGGGGGAAAGTTTGAAAATGTGGGAACGAAAAGGGGGGAAAATGGGCGGAGTCAACCGCAAAAGTGCCGCAAACTCTTGCGACCTTTTTTCTAATAATAGTTTTATGTTCAAATTGACCTTATTGATTATTTTTGAAATTAAAATGGTCGAATCCTTCGACAATAATGAAAAAAAAAATAAGCTCCGCCCATTTCCCCCCCCCCCCCTTTTCGTTCCCACATTTCCACACTTTCCCCCCTTTTCGTGGGGTCTCGTTTTCAATCGACTTGCAACATGAAAAATGCAAGTCTGCATTCACCGTTCTGTCTGCGTCTCTCCAAATATCACTGTGTTCGCGTGATCGCGCACAAACAAGTGGGCTGAGTTTCGCGTTCTCATGTCGCAAGTCGATTGAAAACACAATACTCGGTATCAAGCTCTGCAAATTCGCTCCAATCGCACAGTGAATTGCGCATGCATTTCGAGTGAGAATCAGAGAAAAGAGAGCGAAAAATCGGACACGCTCTCTCAATTTTCTGCACTCTCTCATCGCCAACGTGGCCGCGTTCTCTACTTTGCGAACAGAGCGAATACGTATGTAAATACAATAAAAACGACAAAAATATCAGTATATTATGGACCTATTCATAGGATTCGTTTTTTGACATTTTTTAACGTTTTTTAACGTTTTTTAACATTGTTTGACATTTTTTGACATCTATGAATAGGAAAAAAAAACAAAAACAAACAAAAAAAAACATTTTTTTTGTTTTTTTTCTTCCTATGAATAGGTCCATTAGAAAAGTCATAATAAATCGAAAATTCAAAACAATTTACATAAAATCAACGCCGAGTTCTGCTCGAACTTTTCGTACGGAATCTCACTCGGTCCTCCTCTGGATCTTCGTTTCGCGATGCAAGCACCTCAACGTCTATTTTTTCTCTCGTCTGCTTCGTCTCGTCTCTTTTCTTAATGTTTGCATTAAGGCAAATAATTTTGCACTACCATTTTTTGCACTACCCGTGTTGCAGCACTACCCAATTTTGCACTGCCGTTTTTTGCCATCTGATTTTGCACTACCCAAAAGTGGTTTTGCACTGCCTTTTTTTTTTCGTGGAGCATATACTTTCAGAAAAGGTTTTTTGTTGCTTTTTTTTCTCATTGTGTTGTAGTCTACGCTAGTGATATGCGTTTTTAATAATTAATTAGGCTGGTGAAGCCCAGCAGCAATGCGCGGGAGGCATGTGTGAAACCTTTAAAAAAAGGGCGACCATAGGGAGCTGGGTGGAAGCATGCTTTGCGGGTTGGTGGCTGCTGATTTTTTTAAAATTAAAAATCTAGGATTAAACCTGAATAGATAAGCATTTATTGCCAGGATTGGGTTATTCACACACAGAAGGATCAAGACATGCTTCCGCCCAGCTCCCTCCGGTCGCATATTTGAAATGTGTCACACATGGCACTGCACCTTGCATGGGGAGACTAGATTCAAAATTCAGAGGAAATGGGCAATAGAGCGCACTTGCACCGCGTCTGCCTGCGTCTCTTATCTCGGCACACTCTCTCGCCCACTTTTTTTTGAAACAGATAATTAAAATCCATTTTTCAGCATTTTCTCGTTCCCTTTTTTTCAAAAATCGCTCCGTTGAATGGAAGTAAACATTTTTAGAATGTTTTTAAAACAAAGTTTATCAAAATTGGCCAATAATTACTTGTACGCTGTCAATTTTTTGTTTTTCTTTCTTTTTTGCCGACATTTTTTAGCCATTGTTTTGAATTTTTGTGTTGAAATCTTTTTTTCGAGTCTTGGTTCGTTCTGGAATCTGGGATTCGACAAAAATTTCTAATTTTCAAAAACGTTTTGGCACTTCAATCAACAATGAACAAGAAAAAATATTGAATTTGTATGTGATTTTCGCGATTTACATAAGAAAAATAATTGATATATCAGTTTTCAAGTTAAGCTAAAAAAAGAAATGGGATAAAGTACTCGTCGCACAATTTTTCGTAAGTTTCGCATTGCAATTGTACAATTATGGTCTCTCGCCAAACCAAATGCTGGTTTTCGTTGAATGGCACGTAAAACTGTAAATTTCAGACTAAATAAATAAGAATTAAAAGGGAAAAATAGAAAATATGACATTTCGGATAAAAAAATGCCTGCCAAAATGGAAGAACAACTAAAAATCGATAGAGTGCACGGAAGAATCGACCAATTTTCGAAAATTTGATTTAAAAACACTCTAAAAAAAATTTGCTACCTTTTAACAGAGAGATTTTTCCAAAAATGAAACGAGAAGATACTTTAAAATGCATTTTAATGCTCTGAAAAACAAATTTTCAAAAAAAGTGAGCGAGAGAGTGTGTCGAGATACGAGACGCAAACGCGGTGCAGGCGCGCTCTATTGACCAATTTCTCTGGTTTTTGAAGCGAGTCTCCCAATGCAAGGTGCAGTGCATGGTCCCGGCGCGTTGCCGCTGAAATTTCCGAATAATACCTATACGGATCTGATTGGCTCCGAAGCACGCATTTCGAATGGTTTTATTGAAAAAAAAAACCCGTTACAAAAAAAATTCCCTGCGAAAAAAATAGGCAGTGAAAAACCAAAAAATAGGCAGTGCAAAACCACTTTTGGGTAGTGCAAAATCAGATGGTGAAAAACGGCAGTGCAAAATTGGGTAGTGCTGCAACACGGGTAGTGCAAAATTATTGGTAGTGCAAAAAATGGTAGTGCAAAATTATTTGCCTGCATTGACACAGTGACCAAAATTTTTGCCTTCGAATGCGGCGCGCGCGTGCTATCAATCGAGCACGTTTTCACCAGGGCACTCGCCATTACCCCGTGACGGGGGAACTTGAGAGACGCGAGACGAAATGCGGGAAAGTCCGCAGTACACGGTCTGTGCGCGAGCGGTGGAACTCTCAGACAAGGCTTCCATTCGGACGAATTTCGTCCACTTGGTCCAGTTCGGCCGCGGTCGGTCCGCTTCGTCCGTTTTTTTTTCTTTTTGTTTCTGCTATTTTTTGTTTTCAAAAGCTATTTTTGTTCTTTTTTCTTTAAAATATCAACAGAAATGTCTTGTTATCAAAAACTCGGAAAAAAAAATTTAAAAGTGTGTTTTTGCAAAGCTAATTCTACATAAGTTTGCAACCGCTAACATTTTCCAATGTCGGAAATTTAAAAGAGAGTGCCATAAATTAAAATGCACAGCCAATTAAAGCAAGATTTCGTGTCGGACGAACCGGACGAACCGCGAACGAAGCGGATGGACGGCGGACGGACGGACGGACGAAAATTGGTCCGAAGGAAAGCCTTACTCTCAGAGATGGATAATAACAATCTAGTTTCTGTTTGCCTAAAGTCGACGTGATCACGTATGCACTGGCAATGGGACCGGATCATCTTCATCACCATCTTCCGACTCCAAATTGGTATTTGCTCGTTCCCCGCCACTCGACTCTGCCAACGTCATTCCACGTTCTTCGCCCACTTCTCCTCCATTATTTTTCTTCATAGCCAATTCAAGTTTAGCTCTCAACTGTTCGGCCGGTTCCCATTTAATGTCCATTGCGTATGACCAGATGACGAGGAGCAGCACGGTGGCACCAACGCACACACACAGCAGATGTAGGTGTTGGGTTCTGGGTAGAAACCGTCCTATGGGACAAATTTTATCGGTTCACGACTGCAAAAATAGACAGAATTCTAGAAAATTTTGGGAAAATCGTTTTCAGGAAAACGCTGATTTTCACGGCATGCGGGCACCTACGTTTCAGTCTCATTTCATGGAATTCGAATATTTTTTGCTGTGTACGTTCCGCTAAAGTGTTTTGTGTGTTTGGGCCGCATTTGCACTGAGGTAGGTGCCGGCATGCCGTGATTTTTGACAGTGGTGCTGACAGACACAGAGAAATATGTTTTGGAAAACAGTTTTCCTGTCGTTTTCCAGATTCTTGCATACAGCCTCTGGATTCTCAAATGCTTACCTCATCGGCGATTGGAGAGGCACAAGTCCGGCAGTGTCCAGCACCAATATTTCAACAAACCAAAAAAATTGTGCCGATGATGACGAGAAAAGGGCTTCACTTCTCTGAAAATGTACTGAAATGCAATAAAAAAGGAGAAAAACATACTTGGAACGGGCCGGGCCTATTTGGAAATTTACCCGACCCGCATCTATCAGGTTGTTAATCTTATGGGGTTATTCATTTCGTGCATTTTTTTTATTCATTTTATGCAGAAAACGTAATTTTCTGCAGAAAAATTGCACAAAATGTTGTTTTCCGCATGAAATGAATAATAGAATAATTGCAAGATGTACAAAATGAACAACCCCATTAGAAAATATGCATTATACTAGTGAGTTGGGCAATTTTTTTAGAAATCAGAAGAGAAAAAAAAATAAAAAATGCATAAGAAGCAGGAATGCCACCAAAAAGTGGCCTAAAAAATGAAAGTAAACAGTAAACAACCTCGTTCCCATGACCTACTTTCCCACGTGGGTGGCGTGGGAACGTTTTCTCTGCGTCTCTTCGTTGTCAATAATCTATCATGGCGCGGCCCCTCTCACGAGAAAAGAGCCAACGAATTTGTTTATCGTCTGGCACTCTCTCTGCCTCGCGCAGCAAACTGGATTGTGCCTCCAAATGAGAATTTGTTCATTTATTGTAGCACGGCGATTCTCTGAGGGTACGACAGAATAGAAATAGGCGAAATAGGAATGCAACCGAATAGAATTGCTATTGCCGGCCCGCCAAAATGATCAAACGCGCTCCGCTGAACTCAACGCTATGGAATTTTCATTTTTGTTTCCAAATTATTTCATTTCACGTTGAATTTATACGTGAAATGCTTTTATTTGGAAACCAAAATTAAAATCGCATAGCGTTGAGTTCAGTGGAGCGCGTTTGACCATTTTGGCGGGTCGACAATACAAAATAGAACTGGAAAAAATAGAATGGCTACAAAATAGAAATGAACAGAATAGAACAACGTGAAATAGAAAGGTGACAAAATAGAAATGAGCGAAATAGAACTCGTGGCGCGATGGAGCGCGTTTGCATTATTCTTCGAATCTCTAATGCGTGCAGGTAGAGCACAATTGCATCGTACCTCGCCGTGAATAATTGCACCTTTTGAATAAAACGAAAAACGGGAAGAAAATTAGTTTTTTCTTTGAAGAAAAAATGTATAAAATGGACGTAAAATAATTGAAGCTATTTTTTGAAACGTTAAACACATAATATTGTGAAAACAAAAAAATTGCAACGCGGTGTTTGCGTACTTTTGGAATTCAAACGGCAATGAGAGAAAAAGCATGGGAAATGAAGAGATTTGTCCCCATTTTCATTTGAATTTCAAAAGTACGCAAACACCGCGTTGTAATTTTTTTTTCACAATAAATGTTCTCTGAACTAGTTTTTTTAATTTAAAAAACGCCGGATTTTACCGATTTCTGAGGCGCTGCAGCTATATTTCTGTGAATTTCTTAATTTTTTAGTGAAAGTTCCTTGACAAAGTACAAAAGAAGCAAAATAAACACATTTTATATCAGAAATTCTGAAATTTGGTGCCAGATGAGGAATTGACCAATATTTCAAATTGATATTTCGCCGCCAGTTTTGAACTTTTCCGACCGACTGAGAGACCGTGGTCGATTTTTTGCTCTGATTTCTCTGAATCTCACTCCAAATGCATGCGAAATGCATTGTTCGATTGGAGCGAGTTTTCAGCGTTTTATACCGAGTGCAGCAAGTCGAATGCCTCGGTCTTGGATTGATCGGATATCGATCTGACGATGAGAGAGCCGATGCGGAAGTCGTTGCCTTTCCATCGGTTTTTGGGACCGTGTTAGGCTTCATTAATTTCCGTATCCGTGGTGCTCCTTCCAAACATTTTCTTCCGACCAAGACAACTCGGCGAGCACCGTGGCCGAGCTGGTGAATTCCTGGACGGGTCCTTTCTATTCTTTTGATTTAGCTTTTTAGTAAGTTTAGGAAGCCCCTTCTTCACGATTATCGGACACTACCGTGGCAAAGAGTGGATTTGGCTACTGTGCCTAACAGTGGTGTCCAATTTCCCCTGTCGTAGGAGAACAGCATTGCCCAGTTTGCACCGCGAGGAGGTATCCAACATTAAAAATGAAATTCCAAGACGTGCTGAAAGATTCAAAAGAATGCTGATATATTCCGAGCGCATTCGCAAAGAGAACTGTAAAGTTGATAAAGGAGAGGATCAGGGGAGTGCGGAACGGAATTCCGAGAACTTTCGGAATGGAATTCTGATCGGAATTAATCCGAAAAATAATTTCGGAATATTTCGAAAAATATATATCGGAATGAAATTCAGAGATATGATCCTTGAAATAGGAAAACAGCATTTTCTGAAAAATGGGGCTTGTACGCTTCTTTGCGTCTCTCACCACCATCCATACTTGGCAAATTTCGGACCGGCGCAAAAAAATTTAAAATTTTTCAACTCAATTGTTTTTTATTTATTAACTATTTTTCACCGGAAGTTTCAATGACAATCTGAAATACCATAGAAAACTGTTATTTACCGTGAAAACGACCAAATTTTCTGGATTTACCTCCTTGAATTTTTTCTTATATTTAAATTTCTATTTTTTTCGTTTTCTCTTTTTAATTTGATTTTTTCCACTTCTCATAGTTCTGCAACCAAATTTAAAAAATTCATGAATTCCTACAAAAAACAGGCGCACATGTGGCAATTATGGTACCATAGAGCTTCTAGAGGTTGCGTACCACGACTTTCTATACGCAAAACCTGCAAATAATACTTTGAGGATAAAAATCCTGCTATTTTCAAGCAAGCTTTGTTGGTAAACTATAACTGTATTTTCCTTATTCCTTTATCTTAAAATCAATGCAAAAATCTCTGTTAATTTTAAATTTTTTCAATATTACACTACTGTAACCACGGCCCGGCCCGGCTTACAAAATTCATCAATTTCCCAATTTCGTTTTCCGGACAATGGTTTTCGTCTCGTTTTTCAAGTTTCATGGACTCTTATCTAGAGGATTGTGGTATCTTAAAGACGGATAACAACACTTTGCATTGCATGTCGAATGGATTTATTTGACGTTGTTTATTTAAACATTTACAAGCCGGCGGCTTGTTTACAACTGTATATTTTATTGTACGTTTATTCACGCATTATTCTTTCTATTTTCTCGTAATGGGTTTAGATGGAACATTGAAGAAAAATTCGGATTGTACTAAAAAATTCTCCATCCATCGCCCGGGCGATTCTGCCCGAAAATCGAAAACACCTATTGTGTGTTTCAATCAAGTTGCGACAAAACGTGAAAACCTCCCACTTTTATCACGCGAACAATAAATTTTAGTGCATTTTTAGGTTTTGCGTGAAAAAAGTGGCCGAGGTTTCACGTTTTGGTGTCGCATCTCGATTGAAAACACACTGTTTGGCAAAAACCTCAATGTTACTGTTTTTACAAAAAAAACGACTATTTGATGGATTATTGACAGTTTTCGTTGATTTTTTTCTGTTACTTAATTTATTTACTTTGATAGTTCTTTATTTCACAGCTATTTTTTTCATTTGTTCATAGTTTCTTCCAGTATGAAAATATGGGGCGTCAACGTATGGTTTAAGAGGTGAATTATTAGTAGTCGTATTAGTTGATTCCAAAGAGGATCCTGTCGAATAAAACTTTTCGAACAATTCTTCGGGTTTATAGTTCCTTCGCACACTTTTTGGATCAAAATTTATCTGAAATTTTAATGAAAAATCACAGAAATCCAGCTTTCTTTTTAATTTGATCTGATAGTTTTGAAATTCTAAATGTATTATCTTACATAGCAAATTGGACAGACACCCTTTTCCGTTTCATTGATTGTGATAGAATGAACGCAGTTTTGACAGAAGATGTGGTCGCATGGAAGAATCTTTGGAACTTGATCACCATCTCCTAGAAACGTTTTAAAATGAAATTCTAATATATTAGGTCGTCTCAAAAGTATTTGACTTTTCGCTAAACTTTTAGAAAATATTTTATTAGAAACAAGAAGATGTCAATAAAATGGCTCTGGAACGTTTCGAAACCTGCCATTTCGAAACTGGGACGTTTCGAAACTTTTTTGCATTTTTGCGTATGGTTTTTCGCCAATTCAAACTAAAACATGGGGGCATTTGATAATTACTTTTCGTTTTTATCAGTTATTTTTATTTTTTTTTTGGGAATTTGAATTCACTAGTATGCCGCAAAAATTCAAAAAAGTTTCGAAACGTCTTGTTTCGAAACGTCCCAGAGCCAATAAAATATATTCACCATTGTGGTCCAACCCATATTGCCAACGTGTGGGCAACTGTTCGATGCCTCTCGCGTGGAGCTGGCCATTGAAGAAGTCATCCAGGTAGGTTTCGAAGTGTCTTCTGTCGTCGAACATCTTTCCACGAAGATAGTTTTTAAGAGAATCGAACAAGTGGTTGTTCGTAGGTGCCGAGTCTGGGCTATAAGGCGGATGTGGTACAACTTCGATATTTAGTTTACAAATTTATATCGTTGTCATGGAGCAAGAGGATTCGGTCTGATTCCGGGCGAACGAGATGGTACTGGTTGACCATATTTTCTATTTAAGAACAGTATACATCGGCATTAATGGTGGTATTGTCCGAAAGTAGTTGGCGATAGAAGATGCCCTGTTGATCCCACCAAATCGAATTCATCACCGTTGTCTCGTGTTTTTTTAAATTTCCGGTTCGACATCGATTTTCGCTGTTTTGATGACTTTCACCCACTGTCTTTTTTGATTATTATGGTTGATTATAAAGCACCAATTCTTCTTTCCCGTAACGATTTTCACGATCCAATCGAAGTTCCGTTTACGGGAAAGAAAACACAGCGCCAAGTCACATCTAATGCTTTTTTGCTGATCAGTCAAATATTTGTTCAAACTTTGAAGTCCTTCTATGCAAGATGCAATGCAGTGGATGTTAACAAAGAACCAAGGATTTATTTGTTATCTCAAACTTGGGTATACTCGGCGAATACATCATCAACCTCGCTCTACTGCAAAACTCCTGTAAAACCGTGTTGCACTTGCAAGATTAAGTCGAATTTTTGTTTTATACTTCTCTTAAACGGAAAATGACGTGTCCAGGACGAATTGCAGTTAAAATTTGATTTTTCGCTTCAAAAAAGGCGCACTACACTGTTGAAAATTGAAAAGTGCCGTAGAGCGAGGCTGATGATGCATTCGCTGAGTATAATTAAACCCCAACAGGGGTGGTCAAAAAGAAGTGTAAAAAAATAGAAAGGAAACATGAAAAGAAAGAAGAAAGAAGATATGGTCACCTTCTCTCACTCGGCCAAAACAGTTAAAATCCTTGAAGCAAAATGACGAAGGGCACGGGAGAGTGGGGAGAGGTGACAAAGAAACAATGTGGGCGGAGTTTGGTTATTTACATTAGAAGTGATCGTGATAACGAGTACACCTTCCACTTTGACGAAGACGGCGATATACCGTTCCTTTGCAAAGTCCAAGAATTGACGCAACATCACTAAGACTGGATTTTGGTTCCTTCTCAAGCTCCTCTTCTATTTCTTCTTCTACTTCCAGACATGGTCGTCCAGACTTCGAATTTTCTTCGAGATCAAAGTTTCCATCCTTGAATCATTTGAACCAGAACTTGACTTTACCGTAATGGAGGGTCTCACCGTCTAATACATGAATAATTTTTCGATGAGTGTCGGCTGCAGAGTTTCCTTGCAGGAACTCATAAAGAAAACAGCCTCGAAGAGCATACTTATCTTTCTTCAGGCTTTGAGCCATTTCGATAATTACTTGAAATCTGACCATGCGCACGCAAAACGAGAGACGAAAGGTATATAAATAAAACATATAAACCGGAAGAAAACGACTGAGAAAAAATTTATGGGAAACAGAAAAAAATCAGTTACTTTTGCGACGACCTAATAAATAGTGTATTAATTTTTAGCATAAAAAATACCGAATTCCTTTCGGCAATATTGGCACTCATTATGATAGGTTTGATTGTTCTTGTTCGTTGGCTGCGGCATCCTCCTGAAGTTTTTTTATAAGGAAAAGTTTGGGTTTATAGTAAAATTAGTGAGCGAAAAGAGAGATCAATAAAAACCGGACGTGTGAGGCAGTAAGATTTGTATAAGTTTAGAATCCGATCCCATATGTTCTAGTAAACAGAAATCGTTTCCCTTTATTATCTGTCCAAAGATACTAGGTACAATTTGTAGGTACCGAAACGGGTTTTCGGAAAACATGAGAGTACTTTCAGTTCCAAACCACCAATTTTTCTGATTTTGCCGATGACGTGATTTTAGAATTTTTTTTATCATTTACCGTGTTTACTATTTGCCCGGTTTCTTCTTTTTCGAAACTTCTGTCCAGATTCCGAGTAATTAGCGGCTTCCGGGAAATTAAGGGATGCCGGCTTGTTTTTCAAAGAAAAGACCCTCCGGACAAAACAAAAAAGAAAAACTAAAATTGAGGAAAATATTCAAAAAAAAAGTTGTAAAAATTAGTATCTTCTAATGGGATTATTCATTTCATGCATTTTTCATTTTAGTCAAATTTTCCTTATTCATTTCATGCAGAAAACGATATTTTCTGCAGCAGAAAACTGCATTTCGTCGGACAGCAAATTGCAGAAAACTGAATTTCGTCGAACTGCAAAATGCACTTTTGTCATTTTCTGCATGAAATGAATAACACCACCTGTGCGGAATAGTAAAGGGAGGATGGAGACTCCCCTATTCACGCCATACTTGTGCGATAGGATGTATTGATAACACGGTGTCTTCGCAGAGAACCATTTATTGGAGAAAAGGAAACTTTGGAAAAACCTTTTCTACCCCTTGTGGTGTGCTACAACTTGGCCTGTAGCACGTGGGGTATCTCTGGCATATATAAAAAAGGAAGAAGCGTTACAACGGAAACAACGGAAAGAAAACTATTAAAATACAAATTCCAACGCGTTCGCCGAGTAGAACTCTAGTAGTGTTGTTTGGAGATGTCGCCGCGTGGAGAATAAAGAAAAAGAAAAGACGAATAGTGTCCTGAAAATACGGTTTAATATTGTGGCTCGGAAGCCTATAGTGTTGTGGTCAGACGACCTATCGGTACCGTGTTCGAGACGACGACTGACCTGGAGCCATGTCGACTCGACACGTTAATTATTTTAGGCCCGCTTTCGCGGGCGCGGTACATTCTCAAAGTCCAGCAGGGCGCGGCTGCTACAGCAGGCGCGGACGTGGCCGCGACGCTGTAGGAGCGGCCGCCGGCCGCCGCAGGAGCGACGAGAGAGTGCGCGAGACAGCGAGAGGGTTTTTATTGATTATTGTATTTTGTACTGTATTTTACTCTAACTGTCTCGATTTGGTGATTTTGTGAGTATTTATTATTGTTTTGTGTTGTAAAAATAGGTGATAGACTATAATTAGTTGAAAAGAGTCGTGGAATAATTATTAGCTAATTTATTCCGCGACACTCCCCCCGGCAAAAAGAAGAACCCTTCTATTCATCCGGTTATAGTCTATCGGCTGTTTCGCTTTTCGTGGAATTTGCTCCCTAGTGTGGGAACTGCTTTTGTTTCGTTCTTGGTTCTGAATTGTTGTTTCTGTGTCAGAATTTTGTAGTTGTCGTTTGATTGAGTGGTCTTCACGCGGTGATTTGTCCGCTTTTTGATGTTAACGTAAACCGACCTTTTTTTCTATCTGCGGATTGCTCTAGTTTAGCTATTTCGGATATAGATAATTTGTGTCTAACCATTTTTTAGTGTGGATTAAGACCAATTTGCCTCTTTTGGCTTTATTAATGTGTACAGTGGTTATGTCGCTTTTGTTTTGGATTACTTGAAAGGAAGTCCGTGAATACTGTGTTTTCCAAATATTCCAATGTTTTAGAATAGTTTGTTGAGCCCGTTTTGAAATTCTTTTGTAAGCTTTTCTGTCTGACCTTCTGTAGTCATTTCTTGTATAGAATTACTATTGTCTGATATGGTTGAGCTTACGTTAGATATGAGAAATTCTACCGGTCTTAGCGCTATTGAGTCTTCTGGATTTGTTGAATATTTAGTTATTGGCCGGCTGTTGACAATTGCATCAACATCAATAAGTATTTGCTCAATTTGAATTCTGGCGCATTGCCACAAATAATATTTTTGGATACTCTTCGTCTGCCTAAATATTGTTTCATAGCTTTTAGGTACGTTATTGTTGAGTTTTCTGAGACTAATTTGCCTCTAACGTTTGTGTAAAGTATCGACCCGAAATAGTATAGACCGACATGAGAAAATCGTGGTGCTGGAATATTTCTACATATCGGAAGTAGTTTGAAATTTAGATATTTGAACGGGTGTCCTGTTGGCTTTTTAGAACCTATCGCCTTGTTGCGTCATTTTTCTGATTACTGTACCTAATTTTGGAGTTCAGTATTTTTGAAAGACTGTGCCAGTTATGTGTTTAGGTGCCAGATGGGCGTTTCCTTGTGGACGTCGCGTGCAATTAAATCGGCGAGTGTATGGTTTTTTACCAGATATGTTGGATATTTGCTTTCAGATAGTCTAGTTTGAAAAACTTTAAACTTTTTGGTGGAAAGCTTTCTCGTATCTTTCGGTTTTGATAGTGATTTGATATTGTATATTCTCGAATCACTTTTCTTTGTTTTGATCTGGTTTTCTTTTGTTTATTTTATTTAATTTTTTGTTTTTCGGATTTTTCTATCAACTGTAGTTTAATGATAGTGAGCTTGTTACACTTTTTGTCTGGAAATTCGTTATCGTAAAACCATTTCCATAGTGGTTGTCAGTTTGTCGAATGATCTGACGGTTTGGTATCGTACAATGGATTTAGGGTCTTGATCTATGGGCGACACTGTTTGCACGGTCGCTTTCTTTAATGCTTTTGGTTTTCCTTGTTTCTGCCATTCTACTTCTTTTTTGATGAGTTCTGATGACTCCTTTGAGTAGCTAATGGTACCTTGTAGCCGAATTGGCCATTCCGTTCGCGGTAGTTTTACAAATACCGGACCATCTTTCCAGTGTTTATTGCCCATAAGTTTTGCAATTGTTGATCCTCGTGAGACAATGTCGACTTGGTTTTGATCAGTCGGGCAGTGTCGGAATGTCGTTTTCAAGTTTTTTGTTTTAGAAATATGGATTTTCGTGTATTTTTGAGAATTTTGTCTACAAATGTTTTGAATTTTTTTTTTATTGTTAAACCCAATAAAGGGGTCTGAAAAATGTTTTTTGGTGGATAATGTTTCGAAAGCGTGCTCTGATCTGTTATTGCTGCGATAACCGATATATTGATTCCCATTAGTTCTAAACGTGGAATGGGTAGCACTTTTGATCTAGGTTTCACTTTGGATTTTGAATTTTTCATTTTCGTTATTGATTTTGTTGTTAAATTCAAAGCGCAATTGCGAAGTTGTTGCAAAGTGCCTTTTAGGTATCGCTGAATATGAGCAGTTGAACTTTCTCATAATTATAGTCTGGGCCAAATCTGCGACGCATTGTACAGTTTCGCTCTTGAAATGTTGGTTTTTGTATTTATTCACTATTTACTGAAGTTCATCCCTATGTTGTGGACGATGATTTAAATGGAAGTTGAGGTTTCTTGAAGTTCTTGTTCTTTCGCTACATTGTGAGCATATCGGATTTTTCCGTGATCTTGTTATAGATTTCTTGTATGTTATGATTCCAATACATCAATATAGTTATCGAGTTTGATGTGTCTAGGCGTTTCTTTCGTTATAGATTTTTTCGTTTTTTGTTCATCATAGTTTCAGATGGCTTGTCAGCGGTGTACTGACCGTCGCTAATTACCAGTTGGGTTGAACCTGAAATGCGACGGCTACGTTTCGTCTTTTTGTACAGTAGTTTTGAGAGAATTTCACGAGTATAGAATAATGGATAGAGATGTTTGTGATCACCTGGCCTTGATGTCACCGAAGACAAAAAAAAATTTTCGCTTGTAAAGTATCTCGTTCAGACAGCACTTAACAGGGCTTATGCAAAATTGCCTGTCTGTGCTCTGAGCCTTGAGAATTTTAGTCGAAGTTTTGTTTTAGTCCGTTTTCTCATGCAGATAACGATTTTTTCTCGATTCTGAGAATAGTTTTGTTCTACCGTGATTGTTTTGTCATAGTTTCTCTCTATTGTTTGGTTGTTGTGGGTTTGTAAGATTCCGTGCACTGAAATCTTTATTTTTGTTAAGTTACGGTTTTTGAGCTCAGTTAGGGTAATTTTTAAAGGCTGCGATTGTCCTCCCTCAGTGTTTAGTTTGGTAGGGTAGTTTTTAAAGGCTGCGATTGTCCTCCCTCAGTGTTTAGTTTGGTAGGGTAGTTTTTAAAGGCTGCGATTGTCCTCCCTTATAGTGTTTAGTATGGTAGGGTAGTTTTTAAAGGCTGTGATTGTCCTCCCTTAGTGTTTAGTTTGGTAGGGTAGTTTTTAAAGGCTGCGATTGTCCTCCCTTATAGTGTTTAGTATGGTAGGGTAGTTTTTAAAGGCTGCGAATGTCCTCCCTTAGTGTTTAGTTTGGTAGGGTAGTTTTTAAAGGCTGCGATTGTCCTCCCTTAAGTGTTTAGTAAAAAAATTTCGAAAAAAAAAATTTCCACTATCGTTTTTGTTGTGCAATTGTCTTTGCAATTGTTTTGTCGAGTATTTGTCAGATTTGTGGCTTTTTGTCGTTGAAAGTTGTTTTCGTGGTTCAGTGGTTCAGTGATGTGGTTTTTGTTAAACCATTTAGATTTTTATTGATCGAGTAGTGAACTCTACAACTATTGTTTTGTATCGAATAAAGAATTTATTTCGTTTATTTCTCGTTGTATTAGTTGTTGGACAAAACGTTCTATTGAATATTGGTTGTTTCTCATTGAAATGTTTGGACCTGAAAAATAATGCATCGTTAGGAGAATAATATTTATTGTAGTTCTGGTGGTAACCGGAATAGAGCACGCTGATGGTTGATTAGCGATCTGTATTGTTGGCTCTGATCTTGACGTTTTGTTGCCTTCTTGGTTGTTGTCGGCTCTTTTGTTTTATTGGTACCATCCCGACACATATTTTTGACGTGAGTCTGGATTTCTCTTTGTTTCTAGTTTGTTTTGTTTTTTGGGTTTAGATCACTACTCGTCAATCGGGTTATTGTCTCGCATTATATTTTTGAAATTTCAAAAATGTATCGCGTCTTTCGCGTCCGCCTGCCACTCTCTACCAGCCCGACTGGCGATACGGCCGCAAAAGGAGTTGAAATAGGAATTTTCAGCACGGGAAAAAAAAAAAATTCAGTGCTGATTTTTTAGATGCGGGGTTGTTTTGAATTTTTTGTGCCCCGCTGGCTATTGTATTGCAAATTGTTTGTTTCGCGGGCGCCTGCCACTCCCCCCTAACAAAGGGGTTACGCCGGCAAAAGCTTTGACTGTATTGCATTTAGTATTGGTTTTGGGTGTCGTCTCGAATTTTGAGTCCTATCGCGTGTATTGTTCCATCTTGGGTTCGCAATATCGATTAATTTGCTAATTTGCTTCGAAAATTATAGTATTGTCCAAACCAGCCGCCACATACCGCCAACAAGCTGCTTCACGACGCCAAACCAGCCGTGCCACGACGCCAGACCAGCCAGCCAATCCTCCACGAATCCGCTCCAGGACGTTGAACCCAGCCAACCGAGTCGCCACGACGCCAGACCAGCCAGCCAATCCGCCACAAATCCGCTCCAGGAATTTGAACCCAACCAACCGAGTCGCCACGACGCCAAATCAGCCAACCGATCCGCCAAGAATCGTCCTCACGATGCCAAATCAGCCAACCGCGCCTTCACGAACAGTGCCAGCAGCCAGATCCCATCGAGTAGCGCGTCTCAGCAGTATTGTGTGGATTTGGTAAGATTTGTATTGGTATTGTGTCGAAGTTATAGCAAAAAAAATCGATTTGCACCCGGTTGATGCACCATGTGCGGAATAGTAAAGGGAGGATGGAGACTCCCCTATTCACGCCATACTTGTGCGATAGGATGTATTGATAACACGGTGTCTTCGCAGAGAACCATTTATTGGAGAAAAGGAAACTTTGGAAAAACCTTTTCTACCCCTTGTGGTGTGCTACAACTTGGCCTGTAGCACGTGGGGTATCTCTGGCATATATAAAAAAGGAAGAAGCGTTACAACGGAAACAACGGAAAGAAAACTATTAAAATACAAATTCCAACGCGTTCGCCGAGTAGAACTCTAGTAGTGTTGTTTGGAGATGTCGCCGCGTGGAGAATAAAGAAAAAGAAAAGACGAATAGTGTCCTGAAAATACGGTTTAATATTGTGGCTCGGAAGCCTATAGTGTTGTGGTCAGACGACCTATCGGTACCGTGTTCGAGACGACGACTGACCTGGAGCCATGTCGACTCGACACGTTAATTATTTTAGGCCCGCTTTCGCGGGCGCGGTACATTCTCAAAGTCCAGCAGGGCGCGGCTGCTACAGCAGGCGCGGACGTGGCCGCGACGCTGTAGGAGCGGCCGCCGGCCGCCGCAGGAGCGACGAGAGAGTGCGCGAGACAGCGAGAGGGTTTTTATTGATTATTGTATTTTGTACTGTATTTTACTCTAACTGTCTCGATTTGGTGATTTTGTGAGTATTTATTATTGTTTTGTGTTGTAAAAATAGGTGATAGACTATAATTAGTTGAAAAGAGTCGTGGAATAATTATTAGCTAATTTATTCCGCGACACCACCATTTTTCTTGCATTTTTTTCGTGTTTTTCGTGACAAAAAGTGCATTTTGCAGTTTTCTGCTGCAGAAAATGTCGTTTTTTGCATGAAATGAATAAGGAAAATTTGACAAAAAATGCAAAATGCATGAAATGAATAACCCCATAAAGATTCGTATTTAGTTTAACTGCTTATCGTACGGTAATAGCTAAAAATTTAGAGTCTAGTTTCGCATTGGGTAAAAACTAACCGTAAAAACTCTACTATTGTTTTTTCAATCGACTTGCGATATGAGAACGCGTGACTCCGCCCACTTTTTTTCGCGCGACCACGCAAACACAGTTCGATTCGAAGAGAAGCAGAGAAAAAATGTCTTTTTATCTCTCGTTCTCATGCTGCAACTCGATTGAAAACACAATAAATAGCCACATCTATTTGAATGCCACTTCGGTAAAAACATCAATATTGAAAATCAATTGAATTTTAGAAAAAAAAATATTTTCCATAACCACGTTTTGAATGTGGCCAAATAGAGTTTTTGCGGTAGTTTCAAAAAAAATATAAAACACTACAGTTACGACTCACTAACAGGAACTTTTGAATATGGGCGCAATTCCAATTTCAATTTTAAAAAATAGCAACAAAAAAAAAAGTTAGAAAATTAAATGTTCGAATAGTGACGTTTTCGACATGTAGTGAAACAAAATAAAGTACCAGGACGGGTCTCGAAATGTGAAGTGTTCTTTCTCGTCTTTATTTGTGTTGCGATGCCTTATTTATTTATTCTTAAGAGCAGGGATACCAAAAAACATAAATATTGAGAAAAAAAAAACAAAAAAACGTTTCGTTTGCTCAGCGTATTTTTATCGTTTCATATCAAAAGATGAAAAAGAGTGGAAACCTTGAATCAATTTTGAAAAATGAGAGCATGTTCAGAACGTCCTATACTTATCACCCACCCCGTAGTGGTCAACACGGGCCGGGCCGAAATTTGCCAAGTATGATGAAAACTATTTTTACGGATGCCCGTAAAATTTTTGTCCGTAAAATCCGAAAAATAAATATCTCAGGGAGTCACCGAAGGTACATAAGAATCATTCAATTTGTTGTAGCTACGTTTTCCAACCACTACGTTTGGCAACGAGAGTGAACTCAGAACTAGGCTTTCTCGAAAATAAAAATTTCTCTTCCGAGTTCTGTCGGAAATTTCCGATTTCCAAAACTGTTTTGCGATGTTTCGTCGGAATTTTAAGGTTGTATTTATGAACATCCTTACGGTAAATGAAAAAGGAAAATGGGTTTCCGACAGAAAATTAAAACTTTGAAATGTTTACGGGGTGAATGGCACTACATACAAACCAACCATGAACGGTTTCAGAAATAAAGATTTTAATATTTTCCATATGAAAACCCTATATACTTTTTTATTTACCGTATGGTAATGGTAAATTTTCATAAATACGGCTTCCGATTTCCGATCCGAAAAATCGGAAGAACTTGAAAAGATTCTCTGCAAAACAAATATAAAAACATGGGTAAAAATCGTGTTTTAAACATCGGATTTTGTACGTCACGATCTTGAAAATTCTACTCACCAATACGGGAGCCCCCGATTCACCGTGTCCCCGTGCTAGCCGTCAAGTTTACTGATTCGGAAAAATTTATATTGAAAATTTAGTAGTACTCAACAATAAATGAAATGCAAACGGAATAGGTCAATAACCCGTCAAACAATCAGTGAACTATTTTTGTAATTAAACTAAAAACCGTCCTGAAGATAAACTCGTTGAACTTCAAGACAAGAATTGGGTGTGTGGGCACTCGTGCAGTAAACAAAGGCACTAATACGAATACTGGGAAAAACGGAAGCGTTTGTATGAAACAGGAGAGAGGTAGGCGACGTCAACGTCTTCGGAAAAAAAAGAAAAATGATTTTTGATTTGACATGACATTAGAGATAACAAAATAGTAATATCCGTAGAAATGGCTACCCCATTAAAAATGAAATTGTGGATTTGCCAGCGCTCAAGTCTTCACAAGAGATGGTGCTTTCAGGTCATCAGAAATCGACTTGTGCAGTGTCTGATTTTCGTCGTTGGCATTAAATGTCTCGTCTGCTCCTTGTTCATCCTCCTCATCAACAAAAACGTCCTCGGGTAGATCTTCAAGCGAGTTGTAGCCAGACACTGGTTTACCCACTGAAATAAAATACAATTAATTTTTTTTTGTTAATGGTGTTTCAAGGTATCCCGGACGGGAAAAGCGCCGCTAGGAATAACTGCTGGCGCATCCCTCGTTCTCTATCCCTCACCACGGTGATTCTTTTACTACCGGCCACGCATTGCTAGTCCCCCGGTCGCAAGTATTTTCCCTCTCCCTCTCGCACTCTCTCATCACATGAAGTGGGCGGAGTTCCCTCCCCTTTTTGCAAAATGCGGCAAAAAAATTTGCGGAAATCAGTTCGGCCACCACGGAAAACCAGTTTCATTCGAAATTGTACGTATAAAAACGAACGAATTCCGGTTTAAAATATGCGCCCTAATGAGAGCTAGTAACGTGACAGACAACTTTTTGATCAGACGTCATTTACAAAATCGCGACAGGAAAAACCTAATCGGGGGACTAGAAATGCGTGGCCGGCAGTAAAATAATCACGTAGCATTTGAAATTGTACGTGAAAAATCAGACCAATTCCGGTTATAAATATCCGCCATAATAAGAGGAAGTAATGTGACAAAAAACTTCTCGATCCGAAATCATTTAGAAAATCGCGACAGAAAAAACAAATCGATGGACGAGAATAGTGTGCTCGGTAGTAAAAGAATCACCGTGCTCACCACCGCAGCACAGCTAGTTTTTCAACGGGAATTTGTTTCTTTTTTGATTTTTAGCAAAACTAGACCACATTTTGAAAATCCGTAATTAAAATATAGTCGGCGAATACATCATCAACCTCGCTCTACTGCAAAATTCCTGTAAAACAGTGTTGCACTTGCAAGATTAACTCGAATTCTAGTGTTTATACTTATTTTCAACGAAAAACGACGTATCCACGACGAGTTGCAGTTAAAATTTGATTTTTCGCTTCAAAACAGGCGCACTACACTGTTGAAAATTGAAAAGTGCCGTAGAGTTTTACTAAAAACTTAATTTTCTGCAACATAATAATGCATTTTAAATGCCTCCCTTGTGCAGAATGTTCTCGCGAACATTTTAATACCACGACCAGCTCGAAACGTGTGAATTCGGTTTTTTCTCGATGTTTCAACATTTTTAAATGCATCTCCTCCCTCAATTCTGCACCAATCGTGGTGTGTTTGTAATAAAAATGAAGCATTTCATCTGAAGAATGTATTTTAGGTTCAGCTTATCAAAAAGTGGTCTAGTTTTGCTGAAAATCAAAGAAGAAACAAGTTCCAGTGGAAAAAATAACTGCGCTAAGGTGGGGAGGGAGAGAGAAGAGAGTGCAGACAGTTGAAGACATTTTTCCACTTTGGGACACCGTGGGTTTTCAGGAAATAGCAACAAAAAAAAAGCTAAACCAGCAAAAAAATTCAGCGAAAATTGGGAGAATTCTCTGATTGGCCTGAAACTTTTGGAAAAAATACTCCCGGACATTCTCAGAAAATTTCAGACCAAAATACCGATTTTAAAAAAATGTCAAAAATCGATATTTTGTTCTGAATTTTTCTGGGAATGTGTGGGATTACTTTTGCCATTATTTCCCAAAGTTTAAGGCCAATCGGAGCATTCTCCAAATTTTCGCTGGATTTTATGCTGGTTTTTAGCTATTTTTGTTATACTCGGTATAAAATGCTGATAACTCGCTCCAATCGAACAAAGAAATTCGCATGCATTTCGAGTGAGGTTTAGAGAAATCAGAGCAAAACATCGGCCACGGCTCTCTCAATTTTGTGCACTCTCTCGTCGCCAACGCGGCCGCGTCCGCCACTGTGCGAAGGGAGCGCGTTTGCAGCGCTCCGTACTGAGAATATTTAGCGAATAAGTCCATAAATATTCGATGCACCACGACACCCCAGCCTTCCATAATTGTTTTTACCTGGCGCATTTTTAAAACCCTAAAGCTCGGTCATTTTCTGACAAAAAGGGTTCGTTTTTGAATTAAATGATGGTGACATCCTGAATAATCAGATAATGATTCGAATTTCTCAAAAAAGTAAATGTTCGATTCAAAAAATAATTTAATTATCCGACGAACTTGGTGGCGCATTGGACCATGGGGGAGACGTGTGCACACAAATTTGCTCATGTATTAAACTTACAATCAACATTAACATCAACGTCCTCATTTTTGATGACATCGGACACTGAAGTGTATCTCGATAGACGGTTTGCGTATCTCTCCTGCTGTTTAGCAATCATTTTTGGCGGAACTTTGGCTCTCTTGAGTCCTCCATCCCACTCCAAATCAACGAGCCCGCCCTTGTTGGCAATTTCTTTTTTAACTCTATTCGCAAATTCCACTGCTTCTTCTCCAATTCGTTTTGTCATTGGAGGGAGATACCACACGTTGCAGATTATTGCCCACGAAGTCATCATTCTCATAATGTATCCAAACCAAGACTGCTCGGAACTGTTCCAAAAGGCGTCACCAAATCGAGAATCGTACTTCATGGCTATCGGGTAGATTGTAGTTTCAATCTGAAAGTAATAAACTTTGTAGATATGAGGATTAATTGATTGAGCAAAAATTTTACCTCAAAAGACCCCTTCTTGAACATCATAACAGACGTATTGTTGATGCATGTTCCCTCTGGGAATATCAAAATTGGTAGCTTTTCCGGATCGCTGCAGTGCTCGCGCAGCCTTCCCGCTACGATTGACCGATCTTTTGCCTCATTTCTTTCGAACCAAATATGACTTGACGCACGTGATAATGCTCGTTGAATAACTCCAAGAAGGCCTAAAAGAGACGTAAATGTCGTATTTTCATTTTTTATTATTTTTTTTGTTCAAATTCCGGTTACCACTCCACATACCGTCGTGTTTCTGTCCGATAAGAGCATAGACATTGTCAATGGACAGAATGAGAGCGTCAATCGGTGAAGTATGATTGGCGACACTGATTCCTTGACTTTCGGCTTTGAAATGTTCATCATGGAAGTAGACGACAGCTGTGATACTTCTGGAGAGAATTCGGTAGCATATCAGCATGCACTGGTGGTTAAGCTTTCTGAACAAAAAACTTTGTTTATGGGGTTCTAATGGGGTTATTCACGGAACCAGAAAAATATGAAAAAAAGCCAAAAATTCAGCGAAAATTCGGAGAATGCTTCGATCAGTCTGAAATTTCGACAAAAAATGTCAAAAATACTCCCGGACATGTGCAGAAAATTTCAGACAAAAA
Source organism: Caenorhabditis japonica (assembly GCA_963572235.1). Classification (NCBI taxonomy): domain Eukaryota; kingdom Metazoa; phylum Nematoda; class Chromadorea; order Rhabditida; family Rhabditidae; genus Caenorhabditis; species Caenorhabditis japonica. Next base: position 7,946,962 of record OY754347.1, on the reverse strand, counting down.
TATCGATTTTGAAAATTTTCAGAAAAAATGTCGATAATTTTTAAAATCGATATTTTGGTCTGAAATTTTTCGCACATGTCCGGGAGTATTTTTGACATTTTTTGTCAAAATTTCAGACTGATCGAAGCATTCTCCAAATTTTTTGCTGGTTTCCGTGAATAGAACCATAATGGTGTTATTCACGGAACCAGAAAAATATGCAAAAAAGCCAAAAATTCAGCGAAAATTCGGAGAATGCTTTGATCGGTCTGAAACTTTGAGAAACTATTTAAAAAATACTCTCAGACATTCCCAGAAAATTTGAGACCAAAATATCGATTTTTTTGAATTTTTTCAAAATCGATAATTTTGATTTCTCAAAGTTTCAGACCAATCGGAGCATTATCCGAATTTTCGCTGAATGTTTTGTTTTGTTTTCGTTCCATATTTTGCTTCCGTGAATAACCCCATTACACTTCCAAGTGTCACTCACTTTTTCCAAGTTCCGATCGGCACCAATCCGATTAGTGCAGTTGAACTGACCAGAAAGACGAGCCCAATGCAGAATATGGTGAAACGAAGTGGTAGCATTACGCAGTAACGGAACAGGAACCCAATGATCCAAAGAGCGCTCAACTTCCAGCTGTAAATGGCAAAAACAATAGTACTACTTAATTTAATCTGCCAACAAATAAGTATATTAGTCTTACTTGACAAACTGATAAAATTTGATACTGGTTCTGGTCAACATGTTCCAGCTCATCAACTGTTCTGCTTCGAATCGACTTGTCACCTCGTCTTCGATTATCGCTTCCATTCCAGCTTTTACGAAATCCACAGAGTCGCGAATTGCAGCCCATCCTCGACTTCTGACGAACACCTCATCAGGAATGTCCTCAGAAAAGTTATCGTCGAGATAGATTTGTGTTTCACGTTTGATGATACCCACTAAATTGAAGATTGAAAATTGTCAAATTACGGATTATCGTGTTCTCAATCGAGTTGCGACGTCGAACATTATGGACCTATTCACAACACCGGAAAAAAAAAATAAAAAACGGAAAAAATTGCGGGAAAAATCGGTGAATGCTCCGATTGACCTGAAATTTTGGGAAATATTGGAAAAAATTATCCTGTACACTCTCAAAAAATTTTCGACCAAAATATCGATTTTAACAATTTTCAGAAAAAAAAATGATATTTTGGTCCAAAATTTTTTGAGCGGGTACAGGAGAATTTTCCCAAAATTTCAGGTCAATCGGAGCATTCTCCAACTTTTCCCGCAATTTTTTCCCGTTTTTTTCCGGTTTTGTGAATATGTCCATTTAATTTTAGTGCATTTTGCAACTCGATTGAAAACACAATATGTATATGTATATCTGTTTTTTTTTAATTGAACTAAAAATGAATAAGATGTTTATGGCGACAAGTCCAACCAAAAGCCTTGCACGGTCAGACAAAACGGATACTAACCGCCACTAGCAACTAGGATTACCCCATCCCACTAACTAATTTAAAGTAGAAGTGTACCACAACGTACATGTACTGCTCTCCGACATCTTGCGATTCCTTAGACTGCACACCGATCCGATCGAGGCAAGACCTGAAAAACGTTCCCAGCCTCAAAAAGACAACACAGATAGTGGCATGCGGATGAAAGAAATAGCGACATGCTAATAAATAAAATCAAGCCACTTATATAGCCTTGAGCATTGAAAAAAAAACTCACTGGTGGTGGATCCAAATTTTCTTTTCAAGCACGACTCGTCGCCAAAATCTGAATCTACCTCTTCAGAGTTGTGGCTCTCCGATTCTGAATGTGACCCAAGGATGCTGCGTTCAAGTTCTTCTTCTACAACTTCACCAGCCGCTCGAAAGCGAGGAGCTTCTATTCTGAAGCCTTCGTCCCTCAAGTCATCGATTTCGTCGTCGTTTTCTTCCGAGCATTGACCAATGTAAAATTTCTTTTCTACGCCACTTTCTTTCCTTTTTATCTTTTCAGTGGTTTTGATTTGACGAGACCCCCACTGAAATAAATAAAAATAATAATATGCGCTAAATAACTCATTTGTATTTGGTATAGTTTAGTTATATAACACATAACGTTTATCACTGTGAATCTGATCTGACCACAGTATCAACGCGAAATGGTTTGTTGCAGACAAGAGATAAGATCAGAGTGACCCGGATGTTGACAGACGGACGCTTCCATTTTTTCAAGATAAGATTACGGACCATTTGGTCTGATAATTGATTGCTTCATTCACGTGAATTTCTGCTACTTTCACGTGAATCATGTGAACGTTTTGTACTCACCTCGAAAATCTGAATAAGTGTGTCCACGTAGATTTGTCGGAGCCCTAACGATTTTCCGAACGTGGCGAGTATTATGCACAGCAAAACAGTAAGTGCAACCGGCGGAAAGGCGAATGTAGACAACACGAAGAGCAAATGCTCAAGGCCAAGCATGCCGTCAAATTAATTCAACTTCCCCGGTGCTCGAACTGTGTCTGAAAATAAAAAGATCTCTGAGATTGAATTAGAATAGAACAGAAAGAAAGAAAGAAAGCAAAATGAAATCAGAGCGAGCATATTCTATCACAGACGAACAGAAAAAAAAAGAAAGAAAGCTAGCAACGAAATAAAATTGAGTTGATAGTTAAAGAGTAAAGATAAAGTTTGATGAAAATTTTGACAGAAAACACTGAAAATGATAAGGAAAAAATAAAGGGGAGAAAATAGAACAGTTGATCGTTCCATTTTCAATGCGAATATGAGCGTTTTGTGGAATATGGCGGTTATCAAGAAAACTGTGGCGCAATTACTTGAAAATGACGGCTTCGCACTTGAAAAATGATTATCACAATAGACAGGGAAATTACGTCATGCTAGGTTGGAATTAACAGTTGTTCTTTTTTGCCACTTTATCCAGTGTAATAATCAGTGGAAACACGCGTTTGGCCTTTGACATGTCATTTCGCGAAAAAAAAAAGAAAATAATTGAGAAAAACGGAAAGAAAAAAAGATATTTGATTTCTGTTTTTAGATTTTATTTTTGCATTATCATTGTCACATAATAAAACGAACACAGCGGCCAAAGAATAGAGAAAAAGAATGGGAGAAAAAGTGGAACGAAAAGGAAATGCACCCATTACAACGAACATATTGGTCATATTTGTACACGAGTGCGGGCAAGCGCGATTGCATAGTGCGATAGAGAGGCAATAGCCGCGCATTCAATTCACGAGCTATTTTCTCCTTTTTGTCAGCTTTCTCGCATTATTTTCACTTTTTCTACGTTTTCTCTAACTCTGCTAGCAAAACTTGGTAACTTAACAATTTCGCAAAACCAAGCCAGTTATGCAACGTCGATGTATGCTTGTTTTTTTCTTTGCAAACAAAATATCCGTAGTTTTTAATCTGCGCAGCGGTTTTCAACGAAAAACGTGTTTTCTTATAAGTAAAAGTTAGAGAAGATATAAATTTGATCTTGAAAATAAATTTGACACGAAACGGAACACCGAATAAACGTGTCTCAAGGCGAGAGGCTGGCTGCCATTTATGGACCTATGCATTTGAATTAAAATGAATTTTTATGTCATTTTAATTCAATGCATTATAACATATTAATTAATTAATCTGAATTTACCTGAACCATTGAGTTTGAGTGTTTCTGCAAATCGCGCCTAGCCATCCTGGTCAAATAAGTGAACTTATTAACAAATAAATGCATGCGCCTTTAAACATTTACTCCGAGTACACAAAAATGATGACAAAAGATGCATTTTTTGACCAGGATGGATAGGCGCGATTTTCAGGAAAACTCAAACTCAATGGTTCAGGAAAATTCAGATTAATTAATTAATATGTTGTAATGCATTGAATAAATGTGACATAAAAATTCATTTTAATTCAAATGAATAGGTCCATTAGAAAAATAGGCAGTGAACACGTGACTAGCCCGTTGCCGCCTCATTTACTTACTCATAGTGAGCTGTACGCAATTTGACGTAGTTTCTGGTGTTCATACACCAAAACATAACGCGTTCGTTCCTTGGACTGGCCGATGGAACTGGAAGAGTAGAATAGAATAGCAATAAGAACGAACGCCCGTCGACACACATTATCAATTGCGAAAAGTGAGAAACTGGGAGGGGGGGGGGGAAGATAATAATGTTGACAGAAGAACTTGCAGCTATCAGTTTTGAGGATTTTTTTGGCCTTACAAATATTTAATGTTTGATGTTTTCCGGGGAACACTGTAATGATTGAAGTGCGACCTTTCAAACTGCTTCGTTGGGTATAACTATTGTTTTGGAAGAAAGAAAGAACACAGAAAATGGCGAGGTTGCAAAATGCACAGTCAGCAGCACAAATCATTGAAATATTTTTATTTTCGAATTTAATCTTTGAGGGTCACTCAAAATTAAGGTTTTGACAGCATTCAATCTATCTCACATATCCCATCACTTTTTCACTTTCTTCTCGTGAGCCTGTCACACAACCAACTCCAGCACTTAGCGCCACCAAGCTCATTCTCCAAAACATATGAAACATCTAGCATATTCTAGTTTTGTAACCAAAAAATGCAGTTGTTTTTGTTATTTTCGTTACATTCTGTTCCCCTTCTTTGAACACAGAACAAAAACAAAGTTTCCTTTTTCGTTTCCTTTCGAATTGCGTTCCTTGGCGTGTTCTAAATCTTTCTTTTCGCCGTTTTCTTTTCGATGTGGAAAATAAAGACCAAAAGACGATAGTAAAGAAAACAGGCACTGAATTTACATGATTTGTTATCAATAGCCAGCACTGCAAAATTGGAACGGTCACAAAACGACGGCTTTTTTTTATTTCTGATTTTTCAATTTCACATGAATAGAACGTGTTCTATAGTTGATCATGGTCTTTCTGATTCTTGTACGCTTGCGTCTGCAGTACATCAAGAAACAAAGAATGAGAACTGGAAAGTGTGCTTTGTCGGTTCAAAACATTAATAAAATTTTTATGAACTCAGGGCTCATGGCTTGGTTTTTGCTCTAGGCGTAGGCGGAGATTTCACTGCTGTCACTCAATAACCCACTTTTTATTGGCGTGGATTTTGAAATTTTAAATTTAAAATGTTCGCCTCGTGGTAAACGTAAATATATTGTTTTTGTTTATTTTTGAAAATCTTTTCCATATCCGTCATTTGTATTAATAGATGTGAATCTACTACGGGGTGCTGGCGACTTTGTTTTAAGAAAATAAATTAAAATGCAAAAAACTGCCGCCTGCGTAGCGACCCATCTAGAAACATTCAACGTTTCTGTGGAAGCTTCGGAACTTACGATAAATTCGAAAAAAATAAAGTTTTCAAAAAGGTTTCTAATCGATTCATTATTTTTGATTATACCGAGAAATTTTTTTTTTTGGCACAATTTTGGCCGATTTGTAAATAATTTATCAAAAAAAATACTGACAAAATTAAGGAAATAGAAGAAAAACCGATTATTGCTGAAGACAATACAATTTTCAAAAAGACGTTGCCGGCCGCCGGCCTAGAAAACCGGGCGCGTTGGCCAAACCTCGTCTTCGTGTACTCCCCGTGGTCTTTTTTTTGTTGTAAAATTTACAAAATTCAGGAAATTTTTGTGCGATTTCGATGTGATATTCGTAAATCCCCTACTCAGTACTATATTTTAAAACAGTTTGCCCGAAAAGTGCCCGAAAAGTGATATATTTAAACCGTAATTCTTAATGCTGCCATTTTTTCCTACGCAAACCTTAATTTTAATTAATTTTCCTGCATTAACCTGCATCAATCTGCATTAAAATGGAGATTTACATAGGAATAGAATGACAGTAAAATTCATCTGCATATTTATTGTTTTTTCAATCGACTTGCGACATGAGAACGCGTGACTCCGCCCACTTTTCTTCGCGCAACCACGCAAACACAGTACGATTCGAAGAGAAGCAGAGAAAACATGTATTTTTATCTCTCGTTCTCATGCTGCAACTCAATTGAAAACACAATAGGTCCATATTGTGAAAACAAAAAATTTCAACGCGGTGTTTGCGTACATTCAAAATTCAAACAAAAATGGGAACAAATCTCTTCATTTTCCATGTTATTTCTTTCATTGCCGTTTGAATTTGAAAAGTACGCAAACACCGCGTTGCAATTGTTTTGTTTTCACAATAAATGCCATAAATCTTTCTTGCTAATTTTGAAGATGCGTAGTGCGCGGGGGCGCGTTTGCAGCAGTGTAGTTCAACTTCTCTTGGGATTCACAGTGGCCATTCCACCCACTCTAAGCAAACATTATCTTAACAAGCTAGATAGTTTACAACACAAATGTTGATGTAAAGTTTGAACAGTATCCCCAAGCAGCTTTCAGTTTATAAATTTACGAATTTCTATGTAAACCTCTAGCCAAAACTAATTAATATTTAAAAATCATTCCACATGTTCCCTTAGACAGTCTCGTCCCGATTCGCGCAAATAGAACAGTTTTCTCCACGTTGGAGGAAACGGGATGGCCGCCGCGAAAAGTGACCTCGCCCCTCGCCGACCCAGTTCGTCACACTCATCTCAGAAAACTTCTTTTTGTCGATACGTTTCTGCCCTACTTCCTTGTAAAATTCACCAAATCAACGTACATTTTACGTTTACAGATCATGAAGATCTTCTTCTTCCTCTTCTCACTCCTGGCAATCACTGTTTTGGCGAAAAAGGAGGATGTGAAGGACTTGTCTCACGGTAATAATAATGGTAAATTTTAAAAAGTATTGAAAAAGTTTAACAGGATACCCAAATGCCATCGAGTGGGTGGAGTTTGACAAGGCTATCGGAATCGCCAAGGACTTGAACAAGCCAATTCTCTTCCTCATTCACAAAACCTGGTGCGGAGCGTGCAAATGTGAGCAAAACCTTTTGAAAATGAAATTAATAGTTAAAAATTTTCAGCTCTAAAGCATGAGCTCAAAAACTCTCCAAAAACCGACGAACTGATCCTTCTTTCCCGAAAGTTTGTCATGGTCAACGTGGAGGATGATGATGAGCCCGAAGACCCGAAGTATGCTCCAGATGGAGGATACATTCCAAGAATTATTTTCCTTGGTAAAAAAGAAAAGAGTGACAAATTGTTAAGAACTTGTTTGGTTTTTTCAGACACCGATGGAAACCCACTAAAAACCAACAACGAGCAAAAGTACAAGAACAACAAGTACTTCTACCCATTGGCCGCACAAATCATTGATGGAATGGAGAGAGCTCTTCTTGAGTTTGGAAATGATGATGTAAGTTATTGATAAAGGATTTTTAAAAACAGATAAGTAACTAAATAACGTTTCAGGAACCATCAAAGGGTGAGGTGAAGGCTGAGAAGAAGGTGGAAAAGAAGGTAAGTCACCACAAGTCACGGTTCAGTGAACGAACTAATAATACCTAGATGTCACGTGCCTTAAAAAAATGACAGGAATTCATGATATTTTTTTTCTAATCTAATCAACTTAAGAAACAGGGAAAATTTGGAGAACCATGCTAGCCACCCAATTTTTTTTGTTGAAAATTTCAATAGTGTCTGGCAGGTGACATCAGTAATCCATAACAAAAAAATCTGACATGAAAAACAAAGGCAACTGATTTCATATTTTTCAGAAGGAAGAAAAGAAGGAAAAGAAGGAGAAGAAGGAAGAGAAGGTATGTTCTTGGAAATGAGTCATTTTTCTAAGAAAATATAATATAATCAATGTTTTTTTAAGGACGAGAAAAAGAAGGAGAAGAAGGACAAAAAAGACAAGAAGGAAAAGAAGGATAAGAAAGATAAGAAGGCTAAGAAGGAGAAGAAGGAGGAAAAGAAGTCGAAGAAGAATAAGAAGGAGGAGTTGTAAATTTGTTGAACTTTAACGATCACGACATAATTCAGTATCATATCACTGGTCTTAACTGTGTTGTAATTTTAATTAATGCATAAGAAAAAGAAATAGTAACGGTAAGTTTTGTTCGCGGCTTGTATGCGATGAATTGTGTGTCAATATGTTTCTTTCTAATTGTTGGAAAATGACAAGTAATAAAATTATATAATTTTTTCCACCAGTCCTCCACCCTTATATATAATACACACTTCCCCCTTGTTCGTGCATTGCAGCATCAGGCAATCCAAGACATTGGAGAAGAAGCCTGGGACATGAGACAAAGAAGAACTCCTTCAATGGCAATGAGCAAGACGTTGTCGATGAGTGGACTTATCTGTCTACGTGCATAATTATGCGACGATTAGCCGCTGCGCTTTGCATTCAACTATAAATCACTCGTTTTTTCCCCTTTTTGACTATTACATTACACCAAATTTCTGCTCGGTCAGATGCTGAATCAACTTCTTGCATCGCTGCATTTTCTCTCCTCATTTTCAGATTTTTCTTTAGAGGCAATTGAAAATATACTGTGTTTTCGTCTGAGCATAAAAGCGTTCCGATGACTTTCTGAAGCTATAATCTCCATGAAGTTTCGGCACAATAGATTCTATTCTTTCATCCATTCACCGGATAATCTCCAGCTATGTGATAAATTCAGTGAAGATAAAAACCGAGGCGATCTATCCACTTGCTCATTTCCTGTTTTTCTTAGTTTTTCTTTCTCAAATCGATTCTCAGTCATGCTTTATATCCTCTACTCCCCAAGTGCTTTTTTAGCATCACTGAATTTCCGACACTAAGTTATTATTTCTTCTGCCCAACATCTTCCTCTTTTTTTCTGAAAGCTTTTTCAGATAGCCATTTGTCAATCTCTTCCGGATTGTTGATCATATCCCACTGCTTTTTTTCCTTTTTTTTCAAACGTTTTGGGATAGGATAGAAGAAAAATTTTCGAGAGAGCAAAAGTGCAGTCCCTTGGGGTACGATATGAGAGGAGGAAAGAGAGCGAGAAGTTTTGCCAAACTTGGGCAATTATTATTCCAAGAACACTATTTCTGTTTTTCTTAGCTTTTTGTTTTCTTTTTGGTTTTTTTTAGCTAAAAATTTCCCAGCCTTAATTTAATTTGTTTGCAAACATGCTTGCTTCCAAAAAAATACACTTGAATAGGAAAAAAAATCGGGTGCAAAAAATGACCAATCGGACTAACAATAGCCCGGTGAAAGATTCTGGATGGCGAAATCGTTCCATAAAAGCAAATTGGTGTGTAGAAAACGTTATCTTGTGTTGCTTATTGTTTGAAAAAAGAAGGTGAAAACTCATTCACTCATGAACTCAAAATTTCAGCTATGAAAAAAAAACAGACAAAAATGAAAAGAGCTCCACGGAATTTAGTACTTCGTGATTTTCATTTTGGTTTCCAAATTATTTCATTTCACGTATAAATTCAACAATAAAACCAAAAATGCAACTTCAGCAGTGAAAAAGTGTGAAACACAAAAAAGAGAGAGAAGGAACTCCAAGGAGAAATGAAAATTGGATGTGAGCGAGTGTCAAGCCAGAGACAATCAAAAGTTCCATGAACACATGTTTTATAAATTACTTTTCTCGTTTTCTCGACCTCTGTGCAGTTGTTTCATCGATTCATCGTTTGCCACCCCTAGCATAAACCAAGAACTGATATCTCATTCGATGAGTGAATTTTTTTAATCAAAGTAATTTCTGCTAGACATAGGGTTTTCAAGGGTATTAAAAACTCACTAGAACGAAAAAGAATCTGGGTTAACACTTTCTTCACAAGCTTTTATAATGTAAACATTGAGAATGTGTAAAAGAAAATTTCAATTTCAACCTCGCAGAATTGCTTCTTTTTCTCTCCTCCGGCTAAATATTTAAACTTTGTTTTTATTTCCCGATAATGTAGAAATAATAGATTTTTAGCGTATTGATCGTATCCTGGTCATTTTCGAAAATTTCCTTTAATCATTTTTTAATGAAAAACTGTATGTTGAATAATTACCGTAGGGCATTCTCTTCTATTTTTTAAGACACTATTGATAGTGTGGCCTATACTCAATGGACCCCGGAACATTGGGTACGCTTTTTGATTACGACTGATCTTCAGGTACTAAATTTGTGTACGGTCTCTTCGGGTACGATTGCACTTTAATTACGACTACTCTTTTTGTCCAAATTTGCAAATTTGTTAATAAAATTGCAGTCGGAATCGTAAACCAAACGTACTCAAAGAGTCTAGGACCCAAAGATTCGGGACCCATTGAGTATTGGCCTGATATATATACTTTTTCTTCTACGCCATCCGCATTCTATGTACATTAGTATCAAACAGCTAATGCATCTTTAACATTTCGGATAATCTTTGAGATTCTCAAAGACTAACGGCTAATGTTGCGATATCATTGTCACGTCCTGCTCATCACTTTCAGATATCAAAAATCTTTAAAAAAGAAAACGAATAATGAGTCAAAGCCCTCTTTATCGATAACGGTCTTCTTCTTCTTCTCTGTGTTTTTTTTCCAGTCTTCTTTCTCATCTAGAAAATCCGTGAGCATCATCCATTGCTGGTTGCACCCCTTCCCGCTAATCTCCTTTTCCCCATTTTTCTTTTAATACTGCGCTTGTCTTCAATTATTTTTTATTCTTATGTATTAATGGTACCCAAATAATGCACATGTTACATAAGCTCTCCAAATCTTTCATGACGACTCATACCACTCCAGCTTCTTCTGAACTGCTGGAAGACAATGCTACGTCTACAACGGTCTGGCCAAAAAAGCGGGGCTCTTCTGGAGTTTTTGGTGTTGGTAAGTTTTGATTCTTCTATTTGTTTTTTTTGTTGGTACAAATGATAATAGGAAATGTGGCTAAAGAGAGTACCAAAAATGTCAATTGCAGCAAGCGCATATTCGATGAAGCAAAAACGCTCGATAAATCATTTCTCTAATATAGCGTGAAGAACTGACATTCCCCATACTCTGCCAGCTACTGAGCTGAAACAACCTCTTGTCCACTGAAACTTCTTCACATGATTATGTTATCTTTTTCAGAGGAAGGCTCCGATGTATTTTTTCTCGTTTCGGTAGTCGGACCACTATTATTCTGCTGTTTTGCAATTTTTGTCTGCGCACTGAATAGTATATGGAGAACTCGCAGCAAACTTGAGTAGGTTGCTCAAATGTTTTCTCTGATTAGACTTTAGCAAAAAAAAATTCAAGAGCACTGACCCAAGTGGCAAAGCAACGAGAGCCAACCGAGTACACTGAGTTTACCATCGACTTGACAACCAAAATGGATTCGTGCGTTGAGCTGTCTTCTCCGCAGATCAGCTCAAAAGAAGTGAGAGATTAGCGGATTTTTGTTCTAGATTTATTGTAATTTTTTTTTTCGTTTTCAGGAGTCCGTCCTCCTTTGATCACACCATGCCAGATATGCACTAATTTCTGCCGCTTTAATAATTTAATCATCATGTTCTCTATTCGTTTCGTTTAAATCTCATTCGTGTTTTCTTTTTCTTCTTCGTTTTGGTACGTTTTTAGTTTTGACCCACAAACCGGTTTTTCCTTTTTTCTGATAGAAAAGTTGTTTAGCTCTGGTGATGTACATACATTTTTGAAAAAAAAACAATATTTTCTCGACACAATTAAACAAGAATCTAAATAAATTATATTATTTATCCTTTACATGTACGTCTTTCTGTCCATTATTTTTTTAAAGGATTTCACTTCAATCTCGAAATCCTAGAAATGAGCGGTGAGATCGTCACAAAATCCAAAATTGCACGCAAAAAGTAAATATAATATGAAAAAGCGGAAACCCTATTTCCAATAAGGCAAAATGTGTTCAAAGCCAACGATGTTATGCTATGCACACATGCGATCGAGGATGCTTCCACCACAATAGAAAGAATCGAATCGTCATCGAATGGTGCGTAATTCACACTAATAAAGCTTTCCGAATAGAAAAGAGAGAGAGAGAGAGAGAAAGAATGAGTGAGAGAGTGCATATAAAAGAACATAAATGAGGGGTACGAGAAAAGAGACAAACTGGTCAGGTGTAAGTCTTGTTGCGCAGCCATGCCTTCCCAACACCTCAATTATGAAGTTCAGTCGAAATTGGTGGGAAAGAAACAGGCATCAAATTTAAATATTTCGATTCCTGCTTTCCTCCTTTACTTCTTTCTTTCATTCTCTCCTTCTTTCTTTCTTTCTTTCTTCCAAATCTCTTTTCATCACATAACACAAATTCCATGGTCTTGGAATTGCCACTTTTCCCTTTTCGGGTTTCCATTTTCTCCCTATATCAAATTTCGATGCTCCAGAGAGCACCAAGCCTTCCTGATTTGAACAAAAGATTGCAAGTTAGAGCATCGAGATGAAATGCGGCTGCACAACTCTTTTTCATGATTCCCTTTCCATTCACGTTTCGCCAGGTTTCCCAGAGTTCATGAAAACTAAAAATGGAAAACGGGAAACGAAAAACAGAGAGAGAGAGAAAAAAAAACCAAATTGCGTTGGCAATCCCAGCAAATCCTCTCTTCGCCGTTTTTTTCTCCTATTTTGTTCTGCGGATTTTTTTTTCAATTCAGTAAATATTTTAAAAAGGAAACCGAACTGCAATGTTTTCTTTTCCTTTTCTTTTTTGCATTTTGTTGTTTCAATGAATATTAAATAAGCCAGCTCCCAACAAAGAGCTAGAAATCCCTTCGTCCACTGCCACCCACCTACAAGTGTGCACAATGTTTTTTCTTTCCTTGTCTTTCTTCTAACTTTTGCTACATACATATGGCCATGTTGCGAAATACTGCAACGCTCGATAACTAACTTTTAGGATTCAGTTAAAAAAAAAAACTTATTTAATTCCAAGAAGGATATTTGATTAAAACTCGATTTCCCCCCTCCAATCTTCATATGGATTATTCCGGAACTTTTTCCGATTATCCCATCAGCTATCCTTCATTTTTTGTCGTTTTCACAGACGAATAAATGCTCGTATGCGCACACTACCTTTCATATATCTCCGTCTCTCACAACACATGATTCCTTCCCACTGCAGCGTTTTATGCTTCTCGTTTGCTTATGAATCAGAAATTCGTGGGGCATGTGAAGATGTCTGTGTCCAAAAAGAAGAGGCGCTCCACTTTTCGATCAATTCGAATAAGTGGTGCTAGATAGATAGGATGCCCTTTGAGGGAGAGAGAATGAGTGATGTGTATGTCCAATTTCTAACACTTTTCTTCGTAATATGAACAATTTTACAAGTTTGCTTTCACTACTACACAGAGCCATGATGCTCAACCGCGACGCGCCCAAATGAGGCCGAAAAAATAAAAAAGATCCGCGAATAATTTTGAATAGGATTTCGTGATTTTCACGATTTTTGTTGGTTTTTATCTCCAATAATGTGTAATGTGTATTTGCGGGCCTTTTTTTATCTTGGGCCTTATTTGGACGTGTCGCGGTTGTGTTTCCTGGCCCGCTTCCTCGTCTTTACTTTTAAACCGCACTAATAATATTAAGAGCATTTTTATTTCCAGGATGTCAGAAACTTTAATCATCCGTTTCAATGTGGGTGGCTCTCCTATGGCAACGTTAAAAACCACATTCCCCGTCGATTCAATTTTCCACAAATGGTTTGTATCAAGAACGAAGGCATCTCCATTCACTGTTGACCGCGAAGGCGCATATTTTGTAGACAGGGACCCATTCTCGTAAGAACAATGAGCATATTGACAGACCGTTGCTCTTTTTGTTTTTCAGCTTTGGCATAATTTTGAACTATTTCCGTCTACGAAAAGCCGGACAGCTCTGGGAGGCTTGTCTCCCAAAGGACCCAGACAGGTTGGCAATGCTCACACAAGAAGCTGACTTTTTCTTGCTACCACAACTCCGTGATCAAGCCATCTGCATGCTTCAGCTCTGCAGTAACAAAAACGATTCTAACTATATTAATGAGGTATGGGTTAAAAACAAAAATAATGCACAACTTACCTGAAATTAGTCTGTATGCAAATGAAAATATTTACAGATGCTTGCCAAAAGCACCAGCTGTCCTCAGGGATTCGAGAAGAAGGAAGAAAATGAAGAGGACTACTAATTTTTCTTAAATTTTTTCAAAATTCTGGTCTCGTTTATATATAAATATATATATATATATATACACTTCTTTTTTTTTACTTTCTTTTTATTTTTACTCTGGAGAATTACGCTGAACATAATAAATTTTAGTAGAAGTATGTATACCTTTCTTTTTCCATTTTCAGTTTAGAGAAGGAAAATGAAAACCAGCTCAGCTCATATCAGTCGAAAAACTCAATTCATTTGCTGGAAAAAATTGAAGAAAGAAAGACAAGAATTTGCCAAATTAAAATGTGCTCCTTCCCTTCCAATTTATTTTTCATCTCAACAAATTCAATGAGAGCAAGGTGGAGACCACCCGGTCATTTTTCGATTTTCTTCTTTTTATTATTCTTTATATTTTAGTCGTTTATGCTTTTCAATACCCAATTTATTTATTATTTTCCTCTTTTAATAATCTGGCTTATTTTTCTCGTGATTTCTAATGTGGAAGAAATAAAAAGAGACGTGATCTAACTGCGCGCGCACTTTTACGGCATAATCTGAAATATTTTCTAGAACATGTGTAAATAGCCAAAAACAGTGTGTTTTGCTGGAGTAACTTGCCAAGTTTTTTTTCTTATCGTGCTGAGCTTGGCTCTCTCATTTTAGCTCTCAAAGTGAAATTTGTTTGGTTGAGCTTATTTGTAGGGGCCTTTTTTTTTTTGGAAAATACAAAATAATAACTCTTTTATTTGATAAGACATGAAACACATCAACACCACCTGTAAACTAAAAATTAAATTTAACACCCAAAAACAAAAAATTATGGTTCCTCCATAAGTTCATCCTCTTAATTAATTTTCCATTGTTAGAAACACCTTTTGAACAAAAAAAAACAGTTCCCTTCATACCTGATAATACCGCTCCACGTATTTTGTTGTTTTTATTCTGCCTCGGTTCATTTTTTTTCCCAAAAATTTGCTAGCTGCTTCATTGACATGGAGCCCTCTGTTGTCGTCCGGTGTTCACCAATTCTCCGAGAATCGCATTAACAAAGAGTCAGGCTCATCTGCTTGTTTTAGTTTTTCTTCTTTGTTTTTGTTCTTCTATCTATGACTGTGACTGTCAAAATCAAAATAAAAAAGGAAAACACCAGGATAAGTATAATTTTTTTTACAGTAAACCCAATGAGGGATGTCGTCATTTTCTTTTATGGGCTCAATGTTCTGACGACTGCTCTATCACCAGTTCCAGAACTTCGAACTTGGGACGAGCATCGTTACATTCAGTGAGCTAGTTTATTTTTATTTTCTGTTAAATGTTATTTTAACTCCGCAGTTTTTAGATGCGTTCATTGTATGGACTACGACAGACACCACATTTCCCTATTTGGATGTAAACCCCGCCGCCCAATAGTTTGCAATGGAAACGCCTGTTTTATGAGTAAAATCCAATAAATTAGAAAAAAGGAAGGTATTTTTGTTCAGGATTTCACAAAGATTTTGCTTGGCCGTCGGTAATGTACACCAGTGGATGTCTGAATCTCACGCGCCAGGAGATGGAGGCGGTTGCAGAAGAACAGCGAAAGTACGTTTAGAGTATGCAAGCCATGTCTACTTTAAAACTTTCAGGTCTTCTGAACAGGGAAATCCAGATGGTTCTTTGCTCTGCGAGGTATTTTTAATATACTTCAAAAAACTTGCAATGTAGAAATAGAAAAATGATTTGCGAAATAAAAGTTGTTCGTCTAATAGAAGTACACTAGCAAATTAAATCTTAGGTCGTATTCATGAACATTTATTGTACGGTAAATACAAAAGTAAATGGGGCTACTGACCAAAAATATTAGTTTCGTTACCAGAAGGTTGTTGACGGCTATCGCCGTCAAAAACCTTCTGGGTAAGCTTGGGGCCGCGCGAGTCTCCCTGATTTTTTAAAGAGTTTTACTGTATGTGATTGGAAACATTGAGTAAGTCCCCAAAATTGAATCAATTAAAAACTAAATGTTTTTCTCTGTATCTGTCAACCCGTTTTTGTATATTGATTGCGAAAAAAATATGTAACGAACCTATTGAGTGCAGAAAAAAACAACAGTTTGTGGTGTTTTAACCCATTGAATTGTGCACGAACACCTAAAGAAAAACAACCGTATTCAGATGTTTTCCAACTCAACAAAAACTTTTCGCACGGCGTGCTGAAGACTACATTTTTAAAATTGTTTTGGAAATGAAATTTCGCATGTCATGTCTCTCAAGTCTCTGCGTCTCTATCTTTGCACACAGTGATCTAAACTTGGCAGAATGATACTATCGAGACGCAGATAAATGCGACAGAGCGCGCTTGCCTTTACGTAGGTTCAAAAACTCCGTGCTCCGAGTCGAGTCCTGGCATGTGATATACTCGGTATAAAATGCTGATAACTCGCTCCAATCGAAAAAAGAATTTCGCATGCATTTGGAGTGAGATGCAGAGAAATCAGAGCAAAACATCGGCCACGGTTTCTCAGTTTTCTGCACTCTCTCGTCGCCAACGTGGCCGCGTCCACGACTGTGCGAAGGGAGCGCTTTTGCAGCGCTCCGTACTGAGAATATTCGAATTAAGAGATTTTTGTCTCCTAGTTTCACGTGAAATGTCATTCAGTCACGAATCCATTAAATATAACAACTTTGAATGCAAGGTCTATTTTGCTCTTTAAGTTATTGTCAGCGAATGCATCATCAGCCTCGCTCTACGGCACTTTTCAATTTTCAACAGTGTAGTGCACCTTTTTTGAAGCGAAAAATCAAGTTTTAACTGCAATTCGTCGTGGATACGTCATTTTCCTTTATAAAGAAGTATAAAAACTAGAACTCGAGTTAATCTTGCAAGTGCAACACGGTTTTACAGGAGTTTTGCAGTAGAGCGAGGTTGATGATGTATTCGCCGACTATATCTTGAATCGTTATTTCTCCCGTTATTTATTTTCCTCTCAAAGTTAAAATTCACTTCTCCACAACACTTGTTCTGGCTTCAGTAACATGTTTCGGGTTGAATAGAGAAATTCAAAATGAGTACCAATTAAGAAAATTGTTTAGATAGAGTTTATTAAAATAACAGAAATATTGTCAAAATTTTGTTCATAACCGCTCTGAAACTAAAACAGATAGGATGGATAAACATTAAAGATGAGCTTTAAACGACAAATCAAAAAAATAAATGCTAAAAAAAATAGCTCAAAAATATGAAGAAACGTACTTGAATCTATTATTGTTTTAAAAAATTTGTCACCTGGCGAGAGGCGCGAAATCAAAAAATAGGCTCCGCCTCCTCGCCGAAATATTTTTGCAACTTTGCGCGCGCCAATTTGCAATCGCGGTACGCGCGATTTTATGCGTTGAATTTCCGTTACTCCATTAACAAATATCCAATTAAGAAAATCAAAAACTCACTTTAAATCAACAGTTGCCAAATTCGCTTCAAAATAACAATTTTTATAAAGGTTTCCAAAAAAATTGAGAAATTGAAAGGCACTGGACAAAAATTCGACGCGGAAAATCGCGCGCACCGCGATTGCAAATTGGCGCGCGCAAAATTGCAAAAATATTTCGGCGAGGAGGCGGAGCCTATTTTTTGATTTCGCGCCTCTCGCCAGGTGACAAATTTTTTAAAACAATAATAACTTTGTCGGCTAAATTGAAACTAACTAATAAAAACTCCCTAACAAAAAAGAAAAACCAACTGTAAAACTCGAACTTTCTACCTACCACACTCCAGCCTAGACTACAAACCACTTGAACATCGCGCCGGCTGAAAACTTCTCTAGTGTGTGCTGTCACATTTCGAGCGACCTGGAGTTTCCTGCCGGATATCATTTCGACTGTAGAAATGCATAACATGTAAAAGAAAAAAAAAATAATGTTGAAGGGCCTAACAGTAAAGTACCCTTCAAAATAATGATATCAAAATTTGAAAAAGACGGGCATCATCGCGGCATTCAGGAGACTCAGATTTCCAATTTTGGCTTTCCACGGACTTCTGGGGACTGCGCCAGCACAGCGAACATACCCATACACAGACAGACAGACACACAGAAAAATTATATTAGTAATAGTAAAGATTCCTGAAACTATTTACGGATCGTTCACAGTGCCAGGATTGAAAAATCCGTAAAAATCCGTAAAAACTGCAAAATCCGTTAATTTTCATATTTCACTGTTCAGTAAAGAGAATGAGTTGGTAAAACCATAAATAATAACCAAAATTGAAATAAAATTGGACAACAACACAAACAAGCAGCAGCATGGAGATTAGCCCGTAGAATTCGCTGGATGCGTTATTCTGGTTTAGTTTCAGTTTTCAACATCGAAAAATATGTTGAGCTTTTTTTGAAATAATTTTGGATAAATCCCACTGGATTGAAAGCACTTTTTACTTCTGCACAATTTTCAGAAACCACTTCTAGAAAAATGCAAAAGTGAGGGGTTTTTCTTTCACCAAATTGAACAAAATATCTTTAGAATTTTTACGGGTTTTACGGATGAAGTTTTACGGAATCCTTAAAAAGTTTACGGTTCCTCAAAAACCCGTAAACTCCGTGAACGTAAAATCCCATCTCTGATACGGACTCTTATTTCTCTCTCCTCCACGTAGTTTACGGTACCTATTAATGGCAACACTGGTGAAGCGCCACGGGCCCGCAGCGGGCCCGCTGCGGGCCCGCCAGCGGACCGCTGACAGCTAAAAGAGTACACGCGTGGTGCACGCAGCGGGCCCGTGGCGGGCCCGCCAGCGGCTCGCTAGCAGCTACATCGCGGGGGGTGTCTCCTTTCTTGCTTTTTTCTTAATTTTATATTTTCTAATCAAGACTAACACTGTTTCTACTGTTATCGCTCTTTATTGAAAAAAAAAATTAATACAAAAATTATTTTTATTATCACGAAATTCCTCGCTTTCGTTGTCCCACTCGTCTAAGCGCCGATCATCCACATCCACATACCATTGTTGCACGTATCTGAAAATTCAGTAAATTTTGCTGTGTAAGAGATGCGGCGGTAAGTGCGGCATCCCGGAGGATGATAATTTCTTTTTAAATTTTAACTAGGCAAAGCGCTCTAATTTTTATGAGACAAATTCTGTTCAATTCTATTTTTTTCTTAATCATTTGAAATTCAAAATTTAAAAATATATAATTATTTGCAACGGACATTGAAAAATATACGTTTTGGCTCGAGGAAACGCGAACAAAAACCACTATCACAGGGGCATGAGCCAGGAGCCATCAAACGTGAAAATGCTTACAAATAAAGCCAAAATAGTGTTAATTTTTATGTCATTTAATTTTGGGCCTCCTTTGTATGAATATTCAGTTATGCGTCGGCGCGTCTGCTCTCTGCCGACTCATGATTCTGTGCTTCATGACCGTTACAATCAATTCCTTTTTTCGAGTATTTTCGCTTATTATAAATAGACTCGTTTATTCATGAAAAGAATATCTTTTTTTCAATGCTTGACAACATTTAATGCAGAAATATTACTCAAAACTCATATTTTTTTTTATTTTTACTAGAAAATTTTTGATGGATTTCCCCGGTTTAATGGGAAAACAAACAAATTGCAGCGCGGTGTTTGCGTACTTTTGAAATTCAAACGGCAATCAAAGAAATAGCATGGCAAATGAAGAAAGACGTCCCCCTTTTCGTTTAAATTTTAAAAGTACGCAAACACCGCGTTGCAACTTTTTTGTTTTCACAATAACGGTAAAAATACTCCAATTGCCTTGACTATGCTACACTTAAAACTTAACCGATTTGTGCCAAACATCGGCAGCCTTGTGTCACTTGGATTTAAAAATGTTTCGCCAAGTCTGATGCAAATCGGTCCAATAGGCGCTGAGAAAACGCTTCACACACACGAAATCTCGCACGGACACAGATACACATGGCTAAAGTCTGCGTTTTTAAAATTATTTGTCAAAATGAAATTTCCGAGGTCGTCTCACTCAAGTCTCTGTGTCTCTAGTTTTGCAAGCACATATCAAAACTTGGCAGACTTTCACTATCGAGACGCAGATAAATGGGACAGAGTGCGTTTTCCTTTACGTAAATTCTAACACGCCGTGATAAAACAGACACGAATGAAAACATTTGTTTTGACGATGCTTATTTTTTCTTTTTTCCAAAAATTTTGAGCAAAAAAAAGCTTCTACATTATTCTGCTTATAACTTAGATATTGAAAGTTTTATCAATAAAAAACGGTAAAAACGGCGCTAGAGTTCATTCAGCGATGGTTTTTTAAAACTTTATTCCAAAATTAGTTTATGTTTTTTATTTTATTTTAGCAATTTTATTTGTGCGAGTTATTCCTTTTTTAAGTCAAACAGATAGGTGAACCTTCAACGTACTCTACAGGAAAAAAAGAAGCGGCGTGCCGCATCCATTCAAAATCATTTTTAGGGCATAACCTATCTAGATTCGCTCGTAAATTTCATTTCTTTTCTTTCTTTAGGACTTTTTTCTTAATTTTTGACAGTAAAAAAGGATTTAAAAAAAAATCTTACCGACGTCGGCGGTGTCGATTTTCCATTGTCCTGTTGGCACCTGAAACAAAAAAAATTTCAAAAATTTATCGGGCATATGTGAGCAAAATTAATTAAGAATTAAAAGAAAGAAAAATGCTTAAAAACGGCAATAAAACATAGAAAAATGGATATTTTTTGGCAAAAATGATTCAAAAATGTTGAGCTCCGCCCACTTTGCAACGTGGGCACAAGATTTGGCAACAATGCGGCGCGCCTCTTGTATCACGAATAACTGGGCAGTATTTTTCGCTTCCGTTGTTATTTTTGAAATATTTCTGATTGAAGACCAAAAATGAGTATAAAATCACTGAAACGAACAGAAAAAAAAGGGAAAATCACACGTGATCGCCTTAAAATTGGCATATTGAGCGATGTTAGCCTGAGCTCAACTCATTTTCGACGTCAATCCGCTGTCACCAATTGCCATCGTTATTAAAGCGGTAATAGCAGTATTATAGGATGTCGAGCCTGCTGCGCCGACGTGAACTGGCTATTGATAGTACATTTAGAGGGCTTGGAAAAAACAAGTCTCGCTAACATGCGATTAAGGTCTCTTTAGCATCCGATACTACACGGTTTTTAGAAGAACTATGATACTTTTTTAGTAGAACTGTAATAATTAGAAAACACAGAAAATTGTGTAAATCTACGTAATTGCTAATTGAGGCGTAAATTTTAATAAAGGCTGCTAGATTATTGTTAGTAGATACTGTAAACTTTGTTACTGAAAGTGCACTTCTATTAGAGTAAATACTGTGTTTATAAATACGAATCACTCACAAGACATACATTTAATTCACGTCATGTAAGAATGCATTTGCAGAGTTGAACAAAGAACGACACTCGAACGTTTTCGAATATCGCCTACTATTGGCTACATCTGTTTTATTTGAATTTTCGTATAAATTAAAAACTTCTCAAATTAGAGCGAAATTTTTTCAACAAATACGAAAACAAACGAAACGTTTATGCAACTTTTCCGCAACTTTTCCGAGGTCGGTCATGTCCAATTCTTCAAACAAAGTCTACTAAAAAAGCTTTGTGAGCGATATTATTCCCATAAAACTAGGAAAAAAACATTGATAAATCTTCTTGAGACAGTTTACCATCCTCCGCCCATCCGCTCGTCAGCTGGCCGCTGGCGGGCCCGTCGCGGGCCCGCAGCGGGCCCGCCAGCGCTTTGAAAATAAATGTCAGTATTTTCGACCAAAAACTCAACTAACTAGTGTCTTATGCACAATTTTACATTATTTAAAATAACCATAATTCATTTATAAACCCATTGGAAACAAAAATTTTTCAACCTGTCAGTCACCTACCAAATATCATAGCCGCCGCGGGCCCGCCAGCGGCCAGCGAGGGCACCCAAGCGCTGGCGGGCCCGCTGCGGGCCCGTGGCGGGCCCGTAGCGTCTGCGTAGCCGCCGCGGGCCCGCGCGCGGTTCACCAGTGAATGTAATATTACTTACAATCAAAATCGTTCTTAACCTACCGTTTTACTTGCTCAGTTAATAAATCTAGCAGTTCTTATTTTTTTTAGCTAATAGCCATCTAATCGGGCCGTGTCCCATATGCATTTGGCGCACGTCTCAAATTCGATAGCTATTCGCCATTTTTCATTTGGCGAGCGCCCCGAATGCAATGGCTAATAGTTTTTTTTTTCCATGGCTTATAGCTGTTTTTTATGACTAATACCCACATAGCTGCCAATGTCCGCCGTATACGCGCCAAAACTTCTCTGAAAATGCCCTGAGCACACCACATCTTTCGGTCTTTAAAGGTTTCCGAATTACGTAAGTGATACGGTTTGTAAAGAACGTTTCTGGTTTTGGTAAATTATAATTACTTTTCCCTCTCGGAGAATATACTTAAAACTCCAAATTTCAGCTTGCTCAGCACTCGGACACCTGCATCTGCTCGAACATGGACAAATGCAACTTTATCAATCTATCGCCTGATTTTAGGTGACCACTGGAAACATTAAATTTATTTTTCTTTTATTAATTTTTTAGCGAATACAACCGTACACCACTACTCAAAAATGTCAAGATCGACGAAGTGAACCATATCAAAATGTTCCTCCCCCACGAATATCGCCGTCTTACCTACAATGCGGAAACAGATAATGCTAGAAAAATTGGTGGCATATGGACGCTTATCCCCTTATTCTTACTTCTTCAGAGCATAACTAATTATTATTAAATTATTGACTTGTTTCTTTCAAATATGTAAATTTTCGGGTTTTAATTTAATTTTATTTACTCACATAAAAAAAAGATTATGATTTTTCAATTATAAATCAATACATACAATTTGCTCATTGGCCAACTGCTTTAACGAAAAAATTAAAAATGCACAACAGATGTGGAAAAACTAAAGAAATAGGAATCCTTAGCAACAGATTTCTAGATTCTTCAACTTTAGTGTTTAACGCGTTTCTTTTTATTCTTTTATGGATGGTGGCAAATTTCAAAGATACGTGTGGGTGAATGGTGTACGAAAGCGTCAGAGAAATCGTGAAAAATATGAAGAAACTAAACAAAGATTTTTGGAAAATGGTAAGTGTTATGTTCTCCTTAACTTCTGAGAAAAGAGTTTTCACTGCTGAGGATTAGTATATACAAAACCTCATTTGTAGCAAAATTTTATCTGATGAGTACGAATAAATTTCAGAAGTTGAAGAAGTTGAGTCAGCAAAAAAGGCCAAAGTCGTCTGGCCAGGTGAATTTGAAAACCAATTAAAGAAACGAGATCAAAATCTTTCAAAGCTAGGTAAATAAAACAACAACTTCCTTCCTAGCAGCTTTCTACACTTTTTTAAACTTTGATTTTGCAGAAGAATTGGAGAATGGCTCTCGTACACCAGCAATTCACACTCCTTCTGATTCGTTTAGCTTAACTTCAGAGTACTTTACTGTGCCCACTTGAGAGAACTAAATTAAGAAGTTGCAGGGACCAGGACCCGGAAAAATTTTTGGAGGCGGATGCGGATGCAGATGACAAAAAGAAAGGAAAAGTAGAAAAAGTTTCTAAAAAGAAAGTTGAAAATCGCGAGAGACGAGAGTTCGACATACCCCAGGACAGCGGCCATTATCTTGATGAATTCCTTGATTCGCCTAAAATGTTGAATCCTTCAAAGACTGGTGGTAATTTTCTTCTCGTGTCGAGCAGTTTGGTTAATGAGTGAAATGAAAGTGCATATTTATGTGTATGCACACTAGAATTTGATATTGGTATACTCGGCGAATGCATCATCAGCCTCGCTCTACGGCACTTTTCAATTTTCAACAGTGTAGTGCGCCTTTTTTGAAGCGAAAAATCAAATTTTACCTGCAATTCATGGTGGATACGTCATTTTTTGTTAAAAAGAAGTATAAAAACTAGAATTCGAGTTAATCTTGCAAGTGCAACAATGCTTTACAGGAATTTTGCGGTAGAGCGAGGTTGATGATGCATTCGCCGACTATATGTAACTTTGATTATCTTTATTATCTCACATTTCCTATGTATTTCCTATTTCTTGTCTATCTTCTTTTTTTCGTGATACATACCTTTCAACATCTATTAATTTATTTTAACCAAGCTGACTTTTATTTCTATTAAGCTGGTTATTCGAAAAGCACATTCATGGTGGTCGATAAAAACAAAAATAAAACTTTTTTTCACCGCTTCTCTCATTCCTCGTTATTGTCCATAGTCCATACGTTTTCGTTTCGTTTCGTACCCATTCACTTGTTTTTTTATATTTTAATTTTTCATATCCTATCCCCTTCTCACTCTTGCTCTTTTCTTTTCCTTTCCTTTTTTTCCTTTTTCCGTTTCATTTTCTTCTTCGACTTCTTCCATATCTGTACTCTGTACGAAGATGCAAGGAGCCGGCATGTACTTTTAGAGAACGACGCAGGTTAATCCTTCCTCTCTACCCATTTGTCTACTATACGAGAAGATGAAGATTTCCTAAGTCTGGGCGCCAATGACGCATTTGATAGGAATGGAGAAGAGGCGGAGTGAAGAGTGCAGCAGGAGAAGCAGCTTCTGAAAAAATTTGTCGCTCTTCTTCCACAGATGACCTGGAATGAAAGCGTAACAAACAGATGTTCCCGTCTCACAATTGCTGTCTAGAATAGTATTAGTCGATGTGCTTTCATTGAACAAAAAGTAATATTTTAATTTAATAGTTGTGAGTGCCGTGTGATTTTTCTGTAGACACGAAAAAAGCTAGACAAAAACTGAGTAGCGCAAATAAATATGTACATACATGGCCAATTTTTATTTTTACTCCTCCCCTTGTTTTTGAAAAACAAAATCGTATTTCCTGTAATTGTTTTTATGCTTAATTTTTAGTTTGAAAGAAAATAACAGTCACACATAAATATCTACATTAAAGGAATAATAAATAAACGAAGATAAACAGTGTGTACCCCTTTAAGTTTGCTTAATTCTTTATTTTTTTGTACACACGTTTCACAAATTCTAATTATGTTTTTTTGTTTTTTTTTTTCATTTCAGATCTCAATGGTTGAGCCAAACACTTTTCATCCGCCCTGCACTCTACCTTCTTCGCCCCTTCCGGCTCCTCCAATTTTCGATATTCCACGCTATGGCCTACCACCGGCTCTGTATCCTTGGAATTATTCGGTGAGTGAGTCCGTGGCACATCTGTCTCATCTTTCTTTCCTCTTTTCTCCTACAACCACATTTTGGTTTCCGCTAATGAATGTGCTTCACATAGATGTATTGAGGGGTTCGTTTTCTTCTCTGGATCCGTCCATATTTCATTCAACGACCCATGTTTTTTCATAACCAGACGTTGTTGTTTTGTTTTGTTCTGCGTTGTGTTGTGTTGTGTTGTGTTGGTTGGTTGAAAATAAAAAGACCGGTGGCTAGCTTTTTCTGTATGCAGTCGTTCTCAATTTCACCACCAGGGCATCGTCACATTTTGGTTGTATTTTTTTTTGTTGGCAAGTTCAAAGTCATATAAATAAATATGTGAAGATATGGAAATGTGGTGAAGGAAAATCGTCCAGTCACACTATTGTCTCTTTTTAATTCCAGAGAAACGACAGGTGGAGATAATCCGATGGGTGTATCTGTGCCCACTCTCACTTAAATGGATCCCCACTCCACTTTTCGTCTCTTTTCGAGAAATCTTTAAAAGGATTTGTTTATCTTATCCAAATCTTTTTTTAGTTCAAGAATTATTATATCACTCTTAAGTTTTTGATCTTTAGGCCTATCCGATTTTTTTTTTTAATTTTCTGCTTCTTTATTTTTTTCCTTTAAAATTTGAATGATTCACAAAAATAAAAAGGGTCTTATTCATTAAGAGAATATAAATTTTTTTGTTTCTATTTCTTTTAACTCTTTTAAAAATTGATTACTCAGGCCACTCATTTCTTGCTATAATTGGAAAATTTGGAACTATAAACTAGTAATTTATAGATATTTGGCGACCTCTTCAAATTCCAAAAACTTCTACTCAAATCCCAAAAAATTTCTGCCAAGATACGCATCCCTGTACAGATTCCAAAAAATTTCTGTACAGATTCCAAGAATTTTTCGAATCTGTCAAGATCCCTTTATAGTTTGTAAATTTCTATATAAGACTTGTATTTCCTAACAAGATGGACAAGTTACAAAATGTCCTATTCAGATTTGGATTTCCTATTATAGTAAGAAATGAGTTGCCTGAGTAAAATATGCAACAAAAAAAAATACAGTAGGCAGATTTTAAAATATTTTCGAAACGCTGTTTACTTTGGGTCGAGACAATGTGCTTTTAGAGAGAAGGAAAAAGAAAAAATGTGTCAAAAAACAATTAGATCATTTTTGCCAATTTTAAAGGCGCATTACAGGGGGTCTCGTCGCGAATTTTTTTCGTTAAAATATAAGCGGTTGTTTTTAAAGTTTTTTTTCGAAATTCTCAGCGGGGTCGAAAAAACACAAATAAACGTATATTGAATAGGTGTAAAATAGAAAAAATACCATATTTTAAAGTCTTCTCATAGTTTTTAGAAAAAACCACTCGTTTTTCAACTTTTTTCTCGCATTTTCTGCCAATCAATGCAATCAAAAGTAAAAACCTAGTGGCGACAGCTGTGCGATGAGACGTTGACCTCTGCAGCGCTCGTACACATTTTTAGCATACTCCCTCTCTGCGTCTCTCTCTCGTGCGTCGCGGCTGCGTCGCGGCTACTCGTGGTCGCTATACCCTTACCGTATCATACCATAACCCACACTTTGCTTGGCGGCAACCCGAGAGGTTTGAATATCAACTACTTTTTGCTTGTACTTTTCATACTCGACCGTTTTTAAGCCTACCGGCGTGGTTTGGCCATGCAAACTCGCGGGAAGTCAAACCAGGTACATTTCAATCGTAACCCATACTGTAGCACTCTCAAATTTTTATTTTATAAGTTGGTGGACCACACTTAACGCCTATTATTGAAATTTTCATATTTAATTTTTAATTTGTTTCAGGATCAGCGGAGTTTGGCAGACACTTCTATCAGTGATTACAACGACTCCAGAATGACACAAGGATCCAACCACTCCGTTTATCACCATGGCATGGATGAGTCTGACATGCTTTTGGATGATTCTGAATATGGACAGTTCCAAATGTTCCCAGAAGAGGATGAGATTGTTGAAGGAATGATGACGCCAAGAGCCGTTCATCAATGCAATATATGTAACAAGATATTCGTTTCCTACAAAGGTACGGTTTATATTCTTTCAAAAATTATTTCGAAACAAAAGATGAAGTTTTTTCCAGGCCTCCAGCAACATGCAGTAATTCACACGGACCAGAAACCATTTCGATGTGACATCTGCTCGAAATCCTTCCGATTCAAGTCAAATCTTTTTGAGCACCGTTCAGTGCACACCGGATTTACCCCACACGCCTGTCCGTACTGTGGAAAAACTTGCCGGTGAGTTGTTGCCTACTTTATTCACGTTTTGTCTCACAGCAACCTGCAATTTTGCTATGCCTTTTCTTCCCTTTCCTTTCTTTTTCTCACAGTCTCTACAGTAATAAAACACGATATGTGCGAGGCCGTCGCCCGACTCTGCCGTGCACAGTGCGATACCGTGTACAGAGTACGGTGGTGCACAGAGGACGGTAGAGAAAAAGAGAGCGACGAGAGACACCGTAATGTGCTGATGGTCACACTGTAGAACGATCAATTTTGTAGCGAAAGAAAAAGGTGCGGGGTGTGTGTGTGTGTATTTGTATGTGTACGGTGAAATGAAATGAAAACGAAAAAAAAAAAAGATAAGAGGCGACGGTAAGATTAGATAGATAGTAGACATTTAATTGTAATAATCGGAAAGTGAGCTTGAAATTCTAAAAAAAAACAAATACGCAAAAAAAAAACAAAAATTTCTATACAGGTTAAAAGGAAATCTCAAGAAACATCTGCGAACACATGTGACTACAAAGGAAGAGTTGGAAGCTGCGTGGCGACCTTTTGCCAGGTTTGATTAACCATTTAAATTAAAAATACAAACCGTATAAAATTCTCGGTTCAGCAATCGCCGCCCGCCTGCTGATATTCCGGAGGACGCTATCATTGTTCGGGGAGCCGGAGGACCGTACTACACACCGCCGCCACGGCCAAAAAAGAAGTGAGGAGGATCAAAAAGTAGTTTTTACTAAATTTTCATTTCTGCAGGAAGCTGGGACTTGGTGAGCCCGAGCAATGGGTGAATAAGCTACAAAATGGAGAGATTCTACCCCAAGTCGAGTTGGATGATAAAATACGGCGCCTGGAAGATACTATTTTTAATAATGTCTCGATAGATAGTTTAGGAACTTTGTTTGATATTGCCAAGTCAATAGCTTTTGAGACGTAAGTTGAAATTATTAACTAACCGTTTCATTTAACAACTTGTTATATGTTCAGACACGAATGCCCAACGTGCAAAATTGCTTTCATGACTCGTCTGGATTGTATGAGCCATCACAGCATCGAGCATGAAAACAGCCGCGAAGGGCTCGACTATTTCTGCGAGGTACTGTATCAAAATTCACTTTCCAGTTGAAAAAAAAAAATTAAATTCTAAAAAATTTCAGAAATGCTTCCGACCGTTTGCCGACGAAGCGAGTTTTCAACAGCATCAGAGTTATCACGCACGTGTTAGCAGCATGTTCGACAGCGGAGCAATTAGTCGTCACGAGCCTGATACACTTGTACCGACGCCCGAAGAGTTTGCAATGTTGTTTGACGGTTCGATCAGTGAAATGATGGAACAACATCACCACATGTAGTTCTTTCATACTATTTTTTTTTCGTTTCGTAGATTTCGTAATTGACACGGGGTTTTGGCGACTACGAAAAGTTGCCGCCTGCGTAGCGACGTAGTGCCGGGCGTTTGCATCGGCGTAGCGTTCAACACCCCGTGATTGACAGTATTCACTTAATACTCATTTCTCAAAACCTCTATAATCTCTTTAAGTTTTATATTTTCATTTTCATAAAACGGGCTATAATATTTTTTTTGTTTGCCTCTATTGCTATTATTTATCCTAATATTATTTTTTTTAATCTGACATCTCTTCTTTCTTGTCACATAAAAACCTAACAAACCTCCGTTGGCATTGATCTATTTTAAGATCTCGTGCTCCTCACTTTGCTCACCTTGTTTTAAAAAATCCACCAAAACGCCGTAGTCACAGTTTTACATTATTGCCCCCAGTCATCTTCTGAAAATTCTTCTTCTTCGTTTTCTTCTTGTTTGTTTGACTCTTGCTTGACAGTTGTTTAGGAATTAATGATATCCAAGCGTCATTTGAAAATGGCTCGAGGAAAAATAAAATGGTTTTATTGAATATCTAGTAATGAGATGGAACAAGTCAAACTTGCATCCTGGCTTTCAAAGCGATAATGATCTGGAAATTGAAAGTGGTTCGAAACTACTATCCTAGAAAATCCGGGAACATG
Source organism: Caenorhabditis japonica (assembly GCA_963572235.1). Classification (NCBI taxonomy): domain Eukaryota; kingdom Metazoa; phylum Nematoda; class Chromadorea; order Rhabditida; family Rhabditidae; genus Caenorhabditis; species Caenorhabditis japonica. The sequence goes on along the minus strand of OY754347.1, from coordinate 7,917,511 downwards.
CCGATCAAGAGATATTGAAAGTAGTATAAAACGGAAGACTTCTATTGTCTATTCATCATTCAATTCTTTTACCGCATTGAATACAATGAGCGACAAGAGCATGTCTTCGGCATCTTCAACTGTCTCTTTGGCTGTCATTCTTTCGGGATGTTCTTTCCTCATTTTGGTTACTGCGACTCCAATACTATTCTACACAATGAGTGAAATGTCCGCTCAGCTTGAGGCTTCCAAGTCGGGTTTTGAAGACACGTCGAACATTTTGTGGAAGGAACTAGTCACCAACGAGAGCCACCGACGTGTTTCCAGACAGACGTGTAAGTCTTTGTTTTTTTTTTCAAGTTTGTCTCTATTCGTTCAATTTACAGATAAGGAAGGTGGATCTGCAGGAGATAGTTCTGCAGCCGGAGCTTCACCAGTCGGAGGAGAACCTCAGCCAGAAAGTGCTGGAACTTCTCCACAGGCTGCTGACGTCATTGACAACTCGTGCCCAGCCGGACCAAAGGGAGAACCTGGAATTCCAGGAGAGCCAGGAGCTGATGGAACTGACGGAACTCCAGGAAAAGATGGTGTCGATGGAACCAATGAGCAAGGGGGATATGCGACTGGAGACACATGCTCCCCATGTCCAGCTGGTCCGCCAGGAGTTCCTGGATACAAAGGAAAGCGTGGACCACGTGGAGAAAAAGGAGATAAGGGAGCTGCAGGAAATGCAGGACGTGACGGAGCCCCTGGTGAAGATGGACCAGAAGGAGATCACGGACACCCAGGACCAATGGGACCTCCAGGTGAAAAGGGAGCTGCCGGAGCTGACGGAAAAGGATTCTCAAAAGGAGCCCCAGGACCAAAGGGACCAGCTGGTATGGACGGACTTCCTGGAGATGAGGGACTTCCAGGAGATCGTGGAGAGGATGGAGCTGCTGGAGGACAGGGAGAGGCAGGACCACAAGGATCACAAGGAGAAAAGGGAGCTGATGGATTCCCAGGACTTCCTGGACAATCTGGAGCAGCTGGTGAGGACGCTGCTTATTGTCCATGCCCATCGAGAAAGGGTGGAGAGGCAGCTGGAGCTGGCGGCGGCGGCGATGAATACGCTGGACCAACTGGAACTGAGTTTGAGGGATCTCCAACGGTAAATATTTCATTAATTTAATTTTTTAAAAAAGTATTGCGACATTTTTCAGAACGACAAAACAGCTTCTACATCTGCTGAATCTGGCCCAGCCGCTGCATCTGGTCCATCCTCTGAATCTGGTCCAGCTGCTGCACCTGGCCCGTCCGCGGAATCTGGTCCAGCTGCTGAGTCTGAGCCATCCGACGGAACTGCATCGGTGGCATCGGAAGAAGCTCCATCCGGTGGATCTGGAGAAGAGGCAGCTCCTGCTGATGGAACGGGGTCATCTGGTCATGGGTCTCCATCTGGTGATGGGGCTAATGCCGAAGGAGCTGGAGCTGGTGCAGGAACTTATGCTAACAAGGATAACAAGGAATCTCCAGCTGGAGGAGCTGGCGGCCAAGGTGCACCAAGTGGTTCTGGTAGCGGAGCCCCAAGTGACACTGCTGGAGAAACCAACTATCCAACTAAGAACAGAGCCAGATTTATTGCTCGTCAGCGTGCTGCTTCTCGTTTCCGCAACTTCTAATTGAACTTTGTCAACACATTTTTTATAAAGGAAACCATAATAAACTAAATTAAAAAAATTTGTTGTATGTTTTATCGTGAAGTTACAAAATAGGTATGTCTGTCGTACATTGAACACCTTAAAGACATGGCTACCAAAAAAATTATTATTCATTGTGAAAACAAAAAAATAGCAACGCGGTGTTTGCGTACTTTTGAAATTCGAACGGCAATGAGAGAAATAGCATGGGAAAGGAAGATATTTGTTCCCATTTTCGTTTGAATTTTAAAAGTACGCGAACACCGCGTTGCAATTTTTTGTTTTCACAATATGGACCTATTCAACGTACTGTAGGAAAACGGAAAAATGGCAAGCAGCTGCGAGAAAACTCGGAGAACTCCGGAGCAGTCTGAAAGTTTGGAGAATATTGTACGTACAGTGATGAGCGGAATTTCCGTTTCCGTTTCCGTTTTCCGTGACGTTTTTGGGAGGGTTTTTTCCGTTTCCGTGGAATAAAAAATTATTTTCCGTTTCCGTGAAAATATAACTGTTTTTCCGTTTCCGTTTCCGTTATCCGCATTTAGACGGAAAATGTTTAGCTTGAAATATCTGATGTTGTCCACGTGTACTTCACGCAGACGACACTCAAAAAATGCTCATAGTTTACCGTAAATCGACAACTGTTATTTTTTGTTTCGAAAGATTTTTTCCAAAGGGCAAGACAGGGCATATGTGGTTTTCTTGATGTTGTTGAACTCATTGGTTTTTCAGGATCGCAAATCTCGGTAAGTTCTTAAATCTTTCGCCTTGCCGGTGGTGGCGCAGTTGGTGTATCATTGCTATTATTATCAATTCATTATTCTTGCCGGCTACCACATGCGCCCGCGAAAGTTTTATAATAGACGCAGACATAGCGCATGTCTGCGGCGACACACCCGCTCACATTTTTTGATCTACGTTCAGTTGAATTCAGTTGAATTCAGTTGAAAAGACCTGATGGGGCGGAGCCTCGATGTTTCGCGCCACTGCTTACTGTAGCCGGCAAGAATATTGAATTGATAATAGGCTTCCCAAGATTGGTCAGAAATTAATGTGAAGGGAGAAGAGAAAAATGGCGAAAATCAAGACCCAGAAATCCAAATTGTCAGGTCTCAAAACGCCTATCATTCTAGCCGTGAAATTGAGCCGTTAGCGAAGGAGTTCCAAGTCTTCAAATTATAAGAAGAAAAAAATAAAGATAATTAAATTAATAAAATTTCTCAGTCTAAATCTGCAACAGTTAACGATGTTTGCAAAACTGATGCGGCTATCACACTTGCCAGATCAGAATTCCCAAATCGAAGAAGACGTTGAAACCGCTGAAAGTCATTCGTGATGAGCGAGGAGAGCATAAAAGTCAATGAAGAGCTCCAGTCGTATTTTGCCAATCAAAGGCGATTTATCGATAAAAAACCTTGAGATTGTGCTAAACCAGATGACAAGCGGTCCGTTGATTTCTCGCTCTGATGCTGGCCATGATCTAGCCTTCATTTTTTTTTCGTGGGACCGTGTGTGTGTGTAGAGGGATTCTTTCTATTATAGGAGGACCTTCAACTATCGCTAAAGAGTCCCTTTTATTGATAGGGTCTAAAATTAGAGAAACCCTTTAATTCAAGAGGGCACTTCTATTTTTCGGGAGGTTGTTTGGGGGCCCTTCTAATACAGTTTTTACGGTATTTTTTCCATCTGACATATAAAAATTAAATTTTGAGATCGCGACTTATTGATTTTTCCTTAAGCGGAAAATAACAAAATAATTTACAAAATAACGTAAGTTTTAATAATAATGAGACATGTAAGAAACCGTAATCTACCATAACAATTTCTTACAATGAGTAGTGCGCCGGAGCGAGTTTGCAACGGTGTACCGTTCAACACAACGTGAAACAGCTGATGACACTGAAAATAGTTTACGAGGGACTCGCCTGATGCATTTTTCATTCTCTAGAACAAAATGTCAAACAGTTATGGGGTTATTCTTGAAACCAGCAAAAAAAGCAAAAAATAGAAAAAACCAGCAAAAAATTCAGCGAAAATTCGGAGAATGCTTCGATTGATCTGAAACTTTGGGAAATCATTTAGAAGATACTTCCGGTCATTCCCTGAAAATTTAAAACCAAAATATCGATTTTGAAAATTTTCAGAAATAAAAATCGATATTTTTTAAAATCAATATTTTAGTCTGAAACTTTCAGGGAATGTCCGAGAGTATTTTTTAAATGATCTCTCAAAGTTTCAGATCGATCGGAGCATTCTCCGAATTTTCGCTGAATTTTTTGCTGGTTTTTTCTATTTTTTGCTTTTTTTGCTGGTTTCGAGAATAACCCCATTACTTTTATATCTACATTGGTTAACTAATTTTAATTCAATCTCTGCTGTAAATACAATCTACCGTAAATACTGTAATATGAGCCCACCTGTATTAGAAGCCCACCTGTAATATAAGCCCACCCTTGAGACACCTTTGAAAAATAGAAACCCACCCTGTAATAGAAGCCCACCCTTTAATAAAAGCCCATCTTGAAATTGTAGCCAACACTCAATGGGTTCCGGACAGGCTTGTGCGGAAACGGAAATCGGCATTGCCGGATTTCCGAAATTTCCGACATTTTTCGGAAACGATTTCCGTCGAAAACGTTTCCGAAAATTTTTTCGGAAAAGCTTTTCCGACGGAAATATTTCCGAAAAACTCGGAAATTCGGAAATAGGCAAACATGACTAAAAACCGGCCGATTGCTGAAAATTTTTTTCTAGTCCTATCACTAGGGTTATTCTTCTTTTTTTTTTCGGCATTTGTTTTGCTTATTTTCTTGTTTCAAAAGATTGAAGCAATTTTGTATGTTATCATTTTATGAAAACATGGTAAATGTTTAGTTAAACGTGAAATCAGGTATTTCGAAGCTTCAAAAGTTCAAAAGCAGTAATTAGTTCTCTGTGGCAATCATATCTCGAACTGAACGATAATTTTCGAAAGCTAACGTGTTTTCAATCAGTTCTAGCGTGATTTAAATTTTTCCTACAAAAAAGTGAGCGGGGTCTCAACTTTTGTTTTATGAATATTATGTTACAATATTATGTTACATAATTTATATATCAAGAAAATTGTGGGGGGAGCTAGATTTCGAAGTTCATACAGCTTTGGGGGAAACAAGTTTTGAACAATAATAATGCCAAAATTTCAATCGTTATTTTCACTTTTTATAAAGTAAAATCCCTTGGAATTTCGAAAAAGGGCGGAAACAATGTGACAACTTATAGGCAAATTATCATTACCTACCTTTTCTTTACCTACGTTTGTTCAGTTACCTACCTTGATCATTACCTACCATGATCTTTACCTACCATTTGCAAAAACGTTCTTCACCTACTTTATCACTACCTACCATAATCTTAACCTACTGTCATCACTACCTACCTTTATCATTACCTACCGTGATCTTTACCTACCATTTGCAAAAAAATTCTTTACCTACTGTATCACTACCTACCGTAATCATTACCTACCTTTATCACTACCTATCATTCGCATATATAGTTAAAAAATGCCCATTTATGTAAAGTTTTTGTCTTTTACTCGGTAAACGCCTACAACTGTTACGCAGATCTAAGAAGCAATATCAGCTTTTGCGCATGACTTAGAGCTCCTTTCAGATTTTAAACAGCCTTTAAACCCAGTAGCAGATGTTATGCAGACATTGAAGGTTGCAACACCTGTTAAGCAGATCTTAAAAAGGCTGCAGATGTTACGCAGATCTTAAACGCGACACGCGCCGCACCTGGCGACACAAAATCGTGGCACCGCCCGTCTGTTCTCTGCTTGTTTTTTTCCGTTTTTTCGTCGGTATTTTGCTTTTTTTTGCAATTTTTTTATCATTATTTTACTCCGTGGTAAATTAAAAGATGAAAAAAGACATTCACGTCACGAATTCCACATTATATAGCGCAAAATAATTATTTTTTTCTTCCATTTTTTCAAATAAAAACGCGTTTTGTGTCTTTTTGTTTTCACATTTTTATGTTTTTCGGAAACGTGGAAGGTTAATTTATTTTTAAAAAATATTTTCGAGGAAAAAAAAAAAGAAAATGTGATTAATAAATAATAAGAAAATCATTTTTGCGCGAATATTTACTTCGTCGCCACTATTTTTCACGTTACACTCTTAATCATTCATTTATAAGCACTCAGTTCTGCAGAGATTTCTGTCCTCTGTGGCTCAGTTGGTAGTGCCCGTGATTACAAATCCAAATGTCGCGCGTTCGTGTTTTGCCCATTCCAAAAAAACTTTTTTTTGCTCGTTTTTTTGTGCATCGCTTTTGATTTGTTTCATATATTAATCTATTTCTGCATTGATTTTTTGTCCGGAAAGTTCAGCGGCAACGCGCCGGAAGCATGTGTGATGCTTTTCAAATATGCGACCGGAGGGAGATGGGCGGAAGCTTGCTTTGTGACGGAATGTTTTGTGATTTAAAGTCTAAAGGCTTTTACAGTGTTTAATCGGCTCCCAGTAACCTTTTTCTTATCTTTTTAGGCTCACCTTTAAACTTTTAATCACAAAAAGTAAATTTAATCCCCCCCCTCCCCCGCAAAGCATGCTTCCGCCCAGTTCGGTCGCCCTTTTGAAAAGTGTCACAGAATTTTTGCGATTCAAATGCACCCGCGCGGCACCGATGACGCGCCTCGTTTTCTATAACCGTCTAACTTCTTTCTCTCTCTCTCTTTCCCGCAGAGCGCCAAATAAATTCCTAATTTCCAGAGCAAATGGGTAAAGACAGAGAATCCGTCGACCAACAACACCATCCACCATCCACACGTCACCGGCGCCCAGCCAACACCCGAGAGATCCCAAAATGCAGGCGCCACGAGTTCGCCTGCCGGATGGAGTTTGAGGTTAACGTAAGTTGTTTGGACGGGCGTAAAACTTAAAATAACAAAAATATATCGTTCAGCGCGGCTCCGAGGGTGAAGCATTGTTCCGTCAGGTGACGAGCGACTTGTCGATCGAAAAACGCTAGTACGTTTCTCACTGCTTCTACGACAAAGAGGAAGGCATCAGACACTGGTTGTATAATGATAAGCAATTGAAAAGTTGGTCGTTTTTTTTGGTGTTCTGATGATTCCCAGTTGACTTAAAAGCCCAAAACAAACTTTACAGACCTTCCCTGGGAGTTCTCTTTCGAGGTCAAATTCTACCCGACCACACCCACCACTATTGTCGACGATCACGCACGATACTACGCCTTCCTCCAACTCCGCCGTGACATTCTCACAGGACGCCTTCCAGCCACCGCCGACACTCAGGCCCTTCACGGCTCTTTTGTTGTTGAGATGAAAATAATGTGTATTAAATGCTATTTCTTTTTTTAAATAAAAATAATAATTATAAAAGTATGTTTTATTTTCTAATAGAAAAGAGAAAAGGAACGAAAAGCAAAGTAAAAGCAGTAGTAGCCCCTCAGTTGCGCAGCTTTTGAGCAGATCTTTAGCAGAAACCCATAGCGCGTAAATTAACAGTTGCGTAAGAGCTGCGTAAAAGTTGCCAAAGTCTGCGTAACAGTTGCAGGCGTTTACCGAGTATGCATACAGGGTGGCCGATAAGTATAGGACGCTCGCTTTCAGCGTTCCCTGGCACGGTGCCAAGGGATATTTTCGAAAAATTTCGAAACTTTTCGAAAGTCCAGAGACTATATAAGTAAGCTTCTCAGTCATTTGTTCTCACTTCTCCATATCGCCGAGCTATGAAAAGTTCTCCTCATCGTCCTTCCATTGAACTCTTGTTCAAGAGAGGCCTCGGAAGTGCTGAGATCGCTCGACGCCTTCAAATTTCGTCTTCGACGGTTCGAATTCTTCGACGGCACTTTGCTGGTGGTCCATTTATCCTTCAACAAGACTGGGCACCGTCCCATGGCTCGAGATCGACATTGGCCGTCTTGGAGGCGCATTTCCCTGGATTCCTGGACAAGAACTTGTGGCCTGCTTCCAGCCCGGATCTCAATCCGATGGATTTCAGCGTTTGGGGCATGTTGGAAGGGAAGATCGCGGGAAAAGTTTTTGCTACTGTCGATGACTTGAAGGCCGCTCTCGAGGTAGCATGGGCTTCGATCGACGACGGATACCTGCGGCGCACTGTCAATTCGGTGAAGAAACGTTTGAGAGCCTGTGTCAAAGCTCGTGGATCCAACTTCGAAATTCTCTTGTAAAATCAAATTTTCTGCTTATTTTTTGTTGTTTAATAAAGGTTGTTCTCGAAAAATCCTCAAATTGAAAAAATGGGAGCACTTTCAAAACGTCCTATACTTATCGGCCACCCTGTATTTCTCGTATTTTCTGTGACAAATTCGCAATGTTTTTATCAGTGAAACCGATTTATAAGACGTACACTCCAACCCATACATTTCCTCTTCAAATCTAGGTTTCTCCAGTGTTAAGAAATTTTAGATGTAGATAATTAGATAAGACAATGTGGTAAACTAGTATTCCGATTTTTTTTATTGATTGAAGTTGAGACAAAACTGACTATAAAAATTCTCGATGAGTATGAACAACAAATTTATGGTTAATAACAAAAAACAAAACAAAACAATATTATTCTGAAGATCTGCATGAACCTCCGTGGTAAATTTCCGTAAATACCGGATTGGTTCTTTAAAAAATGGATAATCGGTAAACTATAAAAACAAGTTCTTCTTAAAAGACGAAAGTCTTTTAAGAACAACGAGAAATATGCATAAAAGACAAAAACTTTACATAAATGGGTATTTTTTTAACTGTATATGCGAATGATAGGTAGTGATAAAGGTAGGTAATGATTACGGTAGGTAGTGATACAGTAGGTAAAGAATTTTTTTGCAAATGGTAGGTAAAGATCACGGTAGGTAATGATAAAGGTAGGTAGTGATGACAGTAGGTTAAGATTATGGTAGGTAGTGATAAAGTAGGTAAAGAACGTTTTTACAAATGGTAGGTAAAGATCATGGTAGGTAATGATCAGGGTAGGTAACTGAACAAAGGTAGGTAAAGAAAAGGTAGGTAATGATAATTTGCCCAACTTATAAAACAGTATTACTAGTTTTGCGTTTTAGTTTCATGATAAAATGCTTGATTAAATTAAAACCACAAAAGAAACTAATGAATTTTTGGTATTTCCGAACTTTTCCGAATTTCCGACCTTTTTTTCGGAAACAAAAGTCGGAAAGGAATTTTTCCGAAAAAATTTTCGGAAACAAAATCCCGTTTCCGACTTTTCCGACTGACCGTTGCCACACAAGCCTGGTCCCGGACCTTTAGTTTCCTCGCTCTTTTGGTACGTTTTTTTATGGTTACGGCTGATCTTTGGGTACCAAATTTGCAAATTTCATACAAAAAAGTTGCCGTAACTAAAGAGCAATCGTACCCAAAGAGGCCGTACACAAATTTGGTACCGTAAGCAAGTTTGATCGAAAATCAATCGTGCCCAAAGAGTCTGGGACCCATTGATTATTGGCTTGGAATTGTGCGCTTTTCATCGCGACGTGTTCAATTTTGGATTACTTTCACCCGTTTTTAAAAATTTCTGTTAATGGAAGCAATCATCAAACGCCACCAGTGCTGGGCGTGAAATTTATTTTTTTTAACTAATTCCATATTGTGTTTTCAGTCGAGTTGCATAATCAAAACAAAAAATCCCGCTCACTTTTTCACGCGAATGTTAAATTTTTTCACAGTTCAGTAAGTAAAATTGACTATTGTCAGACCGCCAAAATAGTCAAACGCGTTGAACTCAACGCTATGCATCTGTTGAACTCAACGCTATGCAATTTTCATTTTGGCCTATAAATTATTTAATTTCACGTATAAATTCAACGTGAAATGAAATAACTTGGAAACCAAAATGAAAGTTCAGCGGAGCGCGTTTGACCATTTTGGCGGGCCGACAATACTAAAACCAGTAATAATATCAAAAATTATAATGAAAATGGCGAAAATAAAACAATGCTGCAATTTTTGGTTTAGTTTTGGTACTTAACATCGAGAAAAACGTTGAGTTTTTTTTTCAGAAATCATCTTGAATGATTTCCGAATTTGGAAAATTTTGTCGTAAAATAAAAACAGATAAAGCGACACACCATTGGATTACGAAAATTATTATTTTTAAAGTTACAAACATCTATTTTATGTTGTTAGTGCTCTTGAATTAAAACTTCTGACTCGCAATCAGAATTTGATATTATGAAAATTCTTGTTGGTTTTTTGAAGTTTTTTTTGTTGTGGATAAAAAAGAGGGTTGAAAAATAGAAGCCCACCCTGTAATAGAAGCCCACCTGTAATATAAGCCCACCCTTGAGACCCCTTTGAAAAATAGAAGCCCATGGGCTTATAATACAGTATTTACGGTATCCTCAGTCGAATTGTATTGTACCAAAAGCACGGGGAATGCAACAATTGTTATTAATGAATATTTTGTTTTTCCTCCTCGAAATTTTACTGAGCTCATACCGACTAGGCTATATTTTTACGCGTCTTTCTTTTTTTCAATTGATCACATCTTGGAACAATCTAAAAAAGTTTGTTATCAACTATTCAAACAGCTTTACTACAAAAATTATTCCGTTGCGGGGAATCGAACCCCGGCCTTATGGGTGAGAGCCATAAATCCTAACCACTAGACCACAACGGAGATGGAAGATAAGAAAAGAGAATGATAAGAAAAGAAGAAATAAGCTTCACGAGAGAAAACATTTACACTCTAATTGTGTAAATCGAAGAGTTCGATAACAGTTTGATAACCCCAAATTTCAAGTCGTATCTCAGTTTTTTGGCAAACATTCATCTGCTACCTGCCAAAAATTGATTATGAACAATTAAAACAATTCGGGCCGATTATTAACGTTTCTTATCGGAACTTGTGCTTCATGGCTTTTTTGATGAATCTAGATAATCTCTAGATTAAAAACAGAATAATTCACTTTATTTAAAAAAACCACCTTACTTACTTACTTATCGACTAAGTAACTAAGTAAGTAAGTAAGTAAGGTGGTTTTTTAAATAAAGTGAATTATTCTGTTTTTAATCGAGTTGCGACATGAGAACAAAAAACTCCGCCCACTTCTTTGTGCGCGACCACACAAACTCAGGAAATTTTTGGCACGTTAGGGCGAGATTCGGCGTCTAGGTGGCTAATAGCCATTGAAAATGACTAATAGCCGCCGAAAAGGCTAATAGCGGGCGATAATGGCAACTAGCCAACGAATATGGCTAATAGCCATTATGGCAATTAGCCGTCGAATATGGCTATTAGCCGCCGAAAAGGGCTATTAGCCGTTATGGGGTAATACCACCGCATATGAAAAATTCGTCTGTTGAAAACACAGCTATAAAATGTTTACATGCAACAATTAGGGGAAACAGTCTTCGTGCTTACTCAGTGCTTTTGCGACTTTTTCCAGCCACAAGATGTCCGAAATTTGAAATGGAAAAATTTTGAAAATGATGGCCGATGGAAACGGCTAATAGCCATGGAAAACGGCTAATAGCCATCGAATATGGGACGTGTGCCAAATACTAATGGGACACGTCCCGAATCGGTGGCTATTAGCCGTTTTCAATGGCTATTAGCCAAAAATTTCCTGAGAACACAGTGCCATGTGAAGAGACGCAGACAAAAAAGGGATAGCCGACTCATGTTCTCATGTCGCAAGTCGATTGAAAAAACAATAATGTCCGTTATTTCTTTTTAAAAAAATTTCTGAATAATTTGACTCCGTCTAGCTTGATTCTTTGTCAATGTGTGTTTTCGAATCTGCCTTGACAAGCTATTTGCATAATTCGTCAGAAATGTGACTAACTGTTTGGCTAAAGTTGCTTTGACAGATCTGAAGACATTTTTGTCTGATAGCAGATGAGCAGGTAGCCGATGATCTGACAGAGTATGAGGATTTGCCCACCTTTTTTGTTATAACAGTGTTGGTAATCTGAGGCCATATGCAAGAAAGTGGAAAACGACAGGAAAACCATTTTCCGGAAAAAGAAATTTGGAAAACGCTGATTTTTGTATGGTGTAGGGGAAAGACACAGAGAAGCAAGCATTGGAAAAGGTTTTTTCCTGTCGTTTTCCACTTTCTTGCACATGGCCACTGGATAAGTTGCACAAATTTAATTCGACTACTTGGATTAGTTAGTTAACAAATCTGGAAAAACATAATGTACAGGTCGTTTGAGCTGGCTGGCACCGTACCAAATAATACTTTTGGTAAGTTTCAAAACGTTCCCGGTTGTATCAAAAGTGTTGCACCACTTTAAAAAACGTGGAGGCAACGAGAATTACCCTCATCCAGTGCCATTAACTCTTCTTCATGAACCACCTTGGCCTGTCAACTACGTGGAGAGCATTTTTATTCTCGTACTTTTGGAAACAACGGGTCGTTATTGCTATATTACCTGTGTCAGGACCCATCAACCGATTAATTCGGTCCGCGGCTTGTCTCGTCGAGTAGCCAATACGGTACTCCTACAAAAGTAACAAACCTGCATTGTATTTTGCTTTTTCACAATTTTTGTTGAGATTTTGACGTCATTTGTTAAAGAAATAAATGTGAATTTTCATTAAATATGTTTTTTTTTTGACCAAACTGGATTTCAGTTTCAAAAAAGTCAATTTTTTGCGATAGCGCCTACGCAATTTTCTGTTCAGAACAAGTAAAACATATGAATGACCAGCTTCACAGGACCCAATTATCCTTTACTGGTTACTGTAATCTGCTAGAAAATTGAACTCCACTACAGAAATATTGATAATGAGGAACTGGGTTTTATAAAATTAGGGCAGACTAGAAAAAAAGTTCATACAACTTTCAAAAAATCAAACCGCGACATATTTGACGAATTAAATAGTGTATATTTATTAAGTTCCTCATAATATAATAATTAACGCATTAAATGTACATATGGCTAAATGTAGAAACGGAACGTTTATAAATACTAAACAAAGTTAAACCCAAACGGGTCTTTTGATTACAGAACGCGTGCGGAAGCATTTGTTAACCATATTGTCTGTCGAGAATCCTATTTTCAGAGGATGACAGGTTCTGTGGCTGGACAACAAACATCCGCATATTCTGAAAACAACAGTTGTTGTATAGAGTCCGCGTTCATACTGACTATGAGTTCTAGAAAAATCACTTACAAAAATAGCAGGATAGCCATAATCAGTCGTATCAGGACAAGTTCCGTTACAAAATCGCGTTCTTCCTCTGACATATCTTGATCGATTTCCTGAGGGATGATCCATTCATCATTTATGACGTCATTCATTGCACTGACAAAAGTATTAATTTAAGTGGAAATTTCCAGAATAAGTGTTAATTTGAGGATCATGACAAGCTGCAGTGCATAGTAAAAATGTGTAGGTTACTATTCCTTACAGGAAGATTATAAACGAATGATTGTTTTTTTCTTATTTTTGGGAGAACACTGTAATGATGAATTGCTTTATTCAAAACATTTAAAACATATTAGGAGTTAAATTAAACTATAATCCGGTGAATATGTACAAGAAAGGGAACATTTAAAAATAAATAAAAAAATCAATAAAGGAAAAAAATTCCACGATTACTTTTGTCCAGCCTGAAAAGTATCTGGGACTTCGGCAGCAGCTTCAATAATTGGAGCTCGATCTAAGTCAGATTCATAGTTATGCCTGACATAAAAATTTCTGACAAGGCCGAGGACGATTAAAATTGCGATTCTGAAATATGTCATAAAGTATCCCCATCAGTTTTCGACAGAAACTCACATTGACAAGAGCATCAGAACAATTATTTCCGTTGTATTAGATTCTTCTTTTTGGGCGATTTCCGATTTTTCTGTTACCTGCTCAATATCGTAACGAAAATGTTTAAATTTATCGAGTTGTTCCTTTTTGAACTTTTTCAGTTCATCGATAGGAATAAAGTCCAGCTCATCCATGAGTTTAGTCTCAAAATCAGCTAACCTTGAGAATGTTAAATCAGGAAAGATATCTGTTTCTTTAAAGTTAAAAGAATCTGGTCTGTCAGGCCTGTTCTGAAAAAAATACACCTAGAAAAAATTATATCACATTTCTTCACTCACTTGGAAGATCCAACAGTAAATGCCAACTAAAAGAATGAGAGTAACTACAAAAGTAATACGGACATGCCAACTTATGAATAAACTCATCTTAACTCACTCTCGGTCAAAACCAAGAAAAAGAGAAGTAACAGAATAAGAATAAGAAGAAGACAAAGTGGCGTTTTGAAACAAATGGACTGGCACAGTGGTTTTCCTCTCTTTTTTCAATCCAAAAAGAAAGACGAGAGACGTAGAAAATGAGTTCGGATAGAGCAGCCGTAGAACTTCCATCCAATGGGAAAAGACACGATCAAATAGGTTTTTTCTGTGTTTTTTGTCGGTTTGCAGTTCGTCGAACGAAACAGAAGGGATTTGCAGTGGGAAAATAAGAAAAAAAAATGCTCCAAGGTCTGCCGTCGATAAAATTTTGCCAATTAAAACCTCCTTTCTTAGGAAGGATATTGTCCCTGTTTGTGCTGCTTTTTTTCGCGTGATGGGTGAGTGTTAATTGTTCCACATTTTCCTCCGTAAAACCAACAAGGGACTAACAAATTCGGAACAAGATTAAGTCGGATGGCCGGCAGTGAAAACGTGAGAATGTGTTTGGCTAATCGCCTGCGCATCCCTAAATTATGTCGTAATGCAATCTTGATGTATGTTCTCTTGATCCTAACTTCCAGCTCTAGTTTTGGTTTTCGTTTTTGTATAGCCAACCGGGGAAACAAAAAGTTGCTCTCGGACCCGATGATGGTGGCATTGCATCGACAGCGGCGACAAGAAGGATTAGCTGGAAGCGAATATACGCCCATCATACAAATACATGTTATGTGTTTTTTTTTCGTCGCCGTTGGCCTGGCTTGGTTGCTTTTTCAAAAAAAAAAACAAGCATTCTGAAGAAAGGATATGAAGAAGCTCAAAACGAGAAGAGGCGCTACGCTGAAGAGGCTGGTGGCACACGCCCCAACGACTTCTGTGTGCCCTTTGGGACATTGGTGTTTTTCTTTGAGACACTCTCCTTCACACTCTATCATTTCTGCATTATCTAGTGCGCAGTAACATGTTGCAATTCATCCTCTGCCACTTTGCAACTCACATCGGTTTCCTCTTTGTTAATCCGTTTCTTCTTTCACCAACGTTTTCTTCCTTTGAAACATCTTCTTCTGTGGTTAAATGTCTTCTGAACAAAATCACACACCAAAACTTTTCTGTGAGCTGCTGGCAATAGAAGTTCATTCTGTTGAGCCTTCACTGATCCTGCACCCTCGCTCTTTCCCCATTAAAACGTTTCAATTTTTCTCTCTCATCCCAAAAGGAAGATTCTGCAAAATGAAGGGTCTACGTGATATATGCATGAAATCATCAATCATCCCAAGGAGTAGCACACCCAGAAACACTAGAATGTGCGTATTCAGCTAATTTCTAGTAGCCCCCAGATACCTCCTATTTCCAACTTACACAAATCTTTTTTTGGCCGTTTAGATTTTATGAATCTGTTTAACTTAAAATGAGTATTAAATTAAAAAAAAAAGTCTTTCAACTTCTATAAAACTACACGAACTCTAATGCTCTTTTTTCTACTACCATAATCGGGGACAATTACCTGGGAAGTAAACTGCACCCCGGACTTCCTTTCAATATAAACAAAAAAGAAAAAGAAGAAGAAGAAGAAGCAATTTAATGTGAGAGGCTGTCCGCCCAAATTGTGGGTGTACAGAGACGGGCTCACCGGTGTCGAGCATTTATATAAAAATAACGACATTCGAATCGGTTCTACGGGCCTTGCATAAAAATAATTATGGCAAAGGGAACGAACCACTCAGGCAATCCACATAAAATGTGTTTTGCGAAACAGAATTGAACAAAATAAGAACAAATACAATAAATGTTTATTTTTTTTTCTCTTGTTGCCTTTTTTCAATTTCCGAAAAATGTGTGAGCTGTTCCTTAAAGTTTTGCAACAACAGTGTATTTCGCTCAAAAAAAAAAAGAAATTTGCCAGTCCAAGTCATACATTTTCTATTAGATTCCAAGGCTGAACTTTAACAAAGTTTTGTATTAAGTATCATTAAAAAGAAGATGACTGCATGATGCTGGCCAGTCCAGTCGACGTTTCATCTTTTTTGTGCCAAAAACTCTTTCGGCGACATCAAAACGAGGACCCCGCGTGGCAATTTTTTCCTCTTTTTTCTGGCAATTTTCGTCGCTGGAACTGCTTCCGAAGACTTTGTTTTCCGATTTTCACTTCCTTGGCGAAAATTTTGCAGTAAACTTTTCGAGTTGGAGTACTTCTCCACTAACTCGGAAATCGGCTTATTCAAACGATTTTTTTAGTCGAAACTCAATTGCAAATTCATGAAAGCTCTCACTTTTTTCTTTCTGAGTAAATGAAAACTTCGATTCTTAACTTTTTTAAATTAAATTATACTAATGAATCTACACTTTTGTGCAGGGTGCATCGAAACATTGCAAGTTTTATGTCCAGTGAAGTCCTGCAGAAGTGTCCGGTTTGCCCACAAAAAAATTATGAGTAAAGAAAGGAATTACTAAAACTAATTCTGATGGCTGGAGTTCTTCTAAACGTTTCATTGTTTGCTTCTTTTTCTCTCCATTTTTACACCACTTGTCGTTCTTTTTGGATACTAAACAACATCCTCTTCACATTTCCGATCCAATCCGTACACATTTGGTTACAAACCTTTTCGACCTGGTTTTTTTTTAACTGATGGGTTGGCTCCCTTGCCCCACATCAATGCTGTGCTTTGTTTCACTTTTAATTTTATGTTGTGTGAGAATGAAATGTGAGGGGTTTCCTTGTGGACGGGAAAAAGATGGGCACCGCCTTCGTCTTTTCTTCAGGAGTCTCCAGTCAATTGTTTTGTGCACTGCGCAGAGAGTGGGGAGGGGTCCAGCCGATTTTCACGCCACCGCTACCTCCATTGTTTTTCACCACATGTCTTCGAGGAGACACAACTTGTCCGAACCTTTTCCATTTCACCTATGTGTTTTGAAAGCGCCCACTTTTACCTGACCTGTCATTTTGCATTTCACTGAGCTGACTTGACATGGCTATAGTTTTACTTTTGAGCTCTTATTCATTATACCGTAATTTGCATAATTTGAAACCAAACCCGTTAATTTTGTTTGAAAAACATAAACGTGAATGTCATTAAATACATTTCCAATATTATTTCCAATTGGTTTTAGGGGTGCTTGATTGAGTTCCGGTCGCTAATGAGAGGGTATGATTATAAATGGGAAAGTCTGTGTATCTAGGTAACGGAGTCGATGGATGAAAAGCGTTTTCAAAACTCATCTCAATTTTTTTGCATACAGACGTAGGACCGCCCCCCCCCCTATTTATGTCCACTTTCCACAGGACATGTCTAGGAACAGTTGCTTTTGTTGTTGCATGTTGTTGCACATTAGTTATAAAGTTAGTGTGTTAGGTTATCGAACATATTCACAAAACCGTAAATGTAATTTTGCTGACTTGTGAACACAATGAATCTTTTTTAGAAAACATTGGGAAAGACATACAAAGAGAAGAAGTAAGCAAAAAAAGCACCGAAAAACACTTGTTGTTGTGTCAAATTTAACGCTTTTCATTCATTCATTGCTTTTCGAAGTCATAAAACGTTATGCCTTTTTTTTTTCTTCGTCCGCGACTGATCTGGTTGGCACTTCTCTCAATTCATATCGTTGGTTTAAGATTAGAAAAAAAAACGACCGAGTTGGATAACAGAAGCCATCCCAATCGATGTGCTAATCCGGTGATAATCCACACCATTCCAACGGATATGCTTTGACGAAAGAAAGACAAAACCGGAAAAGTGAATAGGAAATGAAATCGATAAGTAAAGCTTATCTGCGGATAACTTTCGATGCTCACTCTTTCCTTCTCTGCCAGTTCGGAAAATGTTCTTCCCTTCCTCGAATACAAACCATGATGAGCTAAAAAAATCAAATTGGTTTTCCAACCAACAAAAATAAATAATACAACGTTTCAAATGTAAAGTAATGAAATTGAGTCAATCTATTCTCCGGCCACCACCACCACTTCTTCCTTTCTTTTTTTAGCGAACGCCCACAAAGTTTTTTTTTTCTATTTTATTTTATTTACTTTTTTTTACTCTATTTCTCTTGAACACCTTCTTAAACTGAAACATTAACATTCTATAAGTAGAACCTGTTATGTTAGAAAAGAAACGATCGAGATTTCAAACGTTATTCGATCCGTTGTCGCGAAGATGCTCTCTAACGAGGGAAATAGTGCGTGAGTGGACAGAAAACAGGCAGATTCCATTTCACCTTCTTCCTCTTCTTCCCACGAGCTCATCTTACCAAAATTTATCGACTATTATGTGAATGTCGTATTTTCAATGGGAGGATGGACATTTCCTCCTAAATCCCCCCGGATAACAAGTGCGACTTTTTCCATTATGCTCATTAGTTTTAGGACCAGTAGGAATTGTTCAGAGTATCTTGTCTTCTCGTCTTGCCCCGCTAACATAACACATAAACGAATGAATATTCAATTAGAAAGCAAATAGTTCATTGGGGAAGAAGCTTATATTAGCCCTCTTGCTTCTCCTTTACCAACAAGCACACCGGAAATTTTACGTAACCATCATGATTGCCTAGTGCTTTAATTTTCAATACTAAACACTTTTGTATGTTTTTAGATTAAAACGTAATTTTCCAATAAAAAAAAAAAACAACCATAAGCACCAGGTGGCGTCATTTTTCATCCGACATCCGTCTTTCTCATTTCCTGGGTCTATTTTGGTTAGGATTGGAAATAGGGGCAAAACGTAAGGTCGAGCCTCTAAAACAGAAAAAAATATAGAAAAAGGGTAGGATGATATGTGCAAATTTGATGGATTGCTCATATCCATTCGGAATAGCCATTCAGCTTCTTACTTGTCTCGCTTCACCGGTTTTCTACTAAAGCGACTCACTCTTCCCAAAAGCAACTTTTCTTTCATTCCCGGCCGCTTCCTCCCTTTTTCTACGCACACACTGTTCTCTTGCACAAAAGACTTCCAAAATTGGATTGAACTTTTAGAAATTTAGAACTTCTGGAAATCGACAATATAAGATTTCATAGGGGTTTCAGGTGAGTATTGCGCTAATTTGTTTTTTATCTGCCAATTTTCCTCACGTGCTGTTTTGCCATTAATTATTTTACTATTTTTCAAAAATTTTATAATAAAAAAGTTTGTGAGGTGGATCCCATTCCAAACCACTTCTCTTTCTTTTTATATTCTAAAATTTTTAGTGCTCTATTCTCCTGTGCCGTATATTCTTCCTCTGATTATTTATTGCGCTCCTGCACATGTTCTTTCTCAATAAAATTTCCTTCCGTCTGCTGAAACATCAATCTTCGTGAATAGAGCAGTTTTGCGATACGGACCATGCTACAAACTTTCTCGATTTATCTGCCTGGAAAAGCTTTTGTTTCTTTTTTCTGGTTTCCAATGTTAAGGAGCAGAACCTACTGATTACTTGTCACACAAATAAAGCTGTCTGTCTTTTCTTAATACCTAATTACCCGTTTCGTCTATTTTCAATTTTTTGTTTTGTTTTTGATTTCTTGATTTCCAGTTTTCAGCTTAGTAACCTGTCAGAATGCAATTCCTTCACTTGCTAACATTTCTTTTTGTTTTGGCGTGGAAAAGCGAAACGGTTTTATCACGAAATGCAGTACACCAAGTGAGGCATGACGTGGCATTTGTCCACACTTTTGATACTCGAGAGATGTGTATGTCAAGGTGAGAAATTACAGTCAAAAAGATTCATAGCTCAGTCAAATATTTAATTGTGATACATAGCAGAAACTACTTTTAAGAATAATTAATGAAGAGCCACGGTGTCCCAAATTTGAAATTTGGGTGGAGTAAAAATCTGCTGACGCGCTTGACGCATTAATTGTTGACCGCATGTTTTATTGATTTTAATATTTTCCCGTTCGTAAAACACGTTTTTCTTTGTAATAAAACAGACCACTAAACTTCTTGAAAAATGCGAGCGATTCTTTTTAAATCCCAATACGATCAATAATTATTGAAAATTTTAAAAATTAATTGTATTTTCTATTATATTTTTTTCAAGCAATTCTTCATTTCGTCATAAATTAGGCCAAATCTGGCGCATAAAACGGCCCGAATTTCAAATGTTATGTAAATTTAAGAAATAAAATCATTAAATACTCTCAATAAAGTTATAATCGATTATATTGGGATTGTCACTGACCAAATTCGACACCCTTCGGCTTTAAAATTTTCTAAAAACTTCAGATAAAATCTACCTCAAGCTCATTTTGGAAAAAAATAATTTTTCAATGCTTTTTTTCCCGGAAACATGAAAAAACGCCTCAAAATTTGAAATTCGTGTAAAATACAGTAAAGCGCGTTTGCGTGCTCTATTGCTCAAGTTGCTGGTTTGCCGGCCTTTTAAAATCGTTCGTCTAGCTTGTCTGGCTTTGTCAGAGATCTAAATGTGTTTCTAGGGATAGTTGAATTTGTTAACTTTTGATTTCGCGGCCACCAACCGTCTGAAAATGTCCGCCAAAATCCTTTCTCGCGATTCTCGGCCACGATGGTCATTTGGGTGTTTTTAATGAATTGTCGCCGTTTTTTTTTTTTTGCACGCGGTTTTACGGTGCAAAATATCTAAACTTGAGCGATAGCGAAAGACTACAATACATATTTTTAAAAACTCATCAAACTCTCGATTTCCACCTTTTTTGTATGATCTTTCTAGAGAAACTTTTTATTATCCCCAAAAAATATCTTATCACATGTAACTATAAGAAAATCCCAGATTTGGCTACTTTTATTGACGTGACATTGATGAGCCCAAAAAATAACTTACAAAAAAGCAAAGAAGCCGAAATTTGATTTTCGAAAATTCAACTTTTAGATGCCGCACTGGCTGCACACAACAACACTCGGAGGACTTGATGATGCCACGTTGGCACTGTCCATTACAGGTTTCCTTTTTTTCTTCTTGGTCTTTTACCATTTATCCCGTCAATTTCCCGTTATATGTATTTTATTGGTTTAGGAAGAAGATGAAAACGATGTCGAGGAAGAGGAAAAGACGTCCCTTGGAGGCAAAATGCTCATCATTGTCCCATGCGTCATATTTGGCTCCCTTCTCTTTTTGTTCTTTTGCGTTTCCGCAATGCAACGGTTTTGCAGAAACGACTACTGACACTTGGAAACAAACTTTATTTTTTTTTGCGTTTCCTCTTTCAGAAAACCAAAAAAGAACATCTCTAGGGAAAATGAGTAATTCAGTAGTTTTGGTGTCATCAAAGAGCACTTAAAAATTGTGATTTTGAAGATTCTCGTGGTTTAAAAACGAGCACTTGTATAAGAATCAAAATACATAATTTTGATGTGTTTTCTTTTCTAACTATTGACTTTTCTTTTTTTTTCCATGAAAAGATACTTGTCTTTTTAACTCAGGGGTCTTTTCACTCAAATTCAGTCATCGTCCATCCCCACCCCAAATGTCAGAATCTACTCACTCAACTTTTCCATTAAAACCAAAAAAGTCCCTCAATTTCCGGTCTTATTTAACTTTCTGCTCCATTTCAATTTGGAAGTCACAACCCCTCATTAGAGCATTTTGTTTATCAATGGTGCTCTTGTCAACTTAATCATGTGCATTTTTCCTTTCCTTATTGCAAAAAACACTATTTTGCCCTTTCTGAAATTTGTCATTGCCTAATTCTAAATGGAAAGTGCATTTTGTTGTATCAACAAGTTTTATTGTTTTATTTTCTTCTTTCTTTTTTTCTAACTTTCAATTAATTACTTTCCAAAAATCTTTAAATGTTTTAAAGTTACCTATTTCCTTGTCCTCCCTCCTTACAATTTTACCTTTTTTTCACATGTCGTGATTGTTTTATGGGTTCCGGTGAAGCTTTTTCATCTCATCTATTCCTTTCATTTTATTTAATATTTCTGAATTTATATACATACAACAATAAAATGTTGTTATCACTTGACGAGTGTTTTCATTGTCTTTACTATTATATTTTCACGAACGAGTGGTGCAAACGACGCTCCGATGTTCGCAGTTTATCACTTCGGTCTCTCAGCGAATACTGCGGAACAGCGGAAAAATGCGGAACATCGGAGAGTCGTTTGCACCACTCGTTCATGAAAAAATAATATTATCGAGCGTTGAATTCTGTCGGAACGTTATTGGCAATACGCTCCTCTGAGGCGGACGCTGCTTGTCTACGTCTCACCGGGCAAAAGTCGCTGGCATTTTTGCTACAAAACAACAATTTCCGCGCACTCTGCTTCTCTGCGTCTGCTCTTTGTATCAGTTTAACGCAGATGAGTGGCTGTACAGCTAATGCAGCCTACGGTAGAAAAATGCGACGTTCCGTCCAACACGCTGTGTATCCTTGTGAAATTTCGTGTCTGCAACGTTTTCTCAGCTTTTACTGGGCCGATTCGCCTCAAAATTGGTTAAGTGTTTTCGAATTTTAGGAGCAGGAAAAGTTCGGAATTTGTGAGAATCGATTAAGTTTGAGGGATAGCATTTATACTACATACCGTATTTCCTCTAATTTAAGCGCATGCGCTTCTATTTTTCAACCTCTTCTCCAAACTCGGCTATCGCGTGCTACCTTTGCACCAACTTTGAGGCAATTTCAAACATTGTGCAAATTCCCTGCGAACATTGTGCTAATTCTTAACACCATGCAAAGTTTGGACAAAAAATGAGCGGTTTTAGCATCTAGCACCGGTATTTAGACCGTTGCAAACATTGTGCAAACGCCCTGCAAACATAGTGCCAGCTTTGACGCTATGGCAAACATTGTACCGATTTCCTGCAAAGTTTGCGCCAACTTTCAAGCAGAGCGTGTTCCATCGCAGTCTGCGTCTACACTATTTTTGTGGTGGACACAGAAACATCTGCGCGAAATTTGCAACATTTTTTCTGTATAGCATGTCCAGTATGCGGTGAGATTTATTTTTTTAGTTTCTGATTGTTTTGTTTATTATTGGATTATTAATTTAGAAATCTGCGTCAGCTTAATTATTTTTATGTTATGTATTTGCCACGGAGAGACACTTTTCGGTAATTGGCCGAATAGTTGGCTAGTCTTTCTTTGATTTGGAGAGGCTTCGATTAGCGCGAAAAAAATTTTTGTTTCATTTTTTGTGTGCAAAAGAATTTTTCATTTGTATTGAGAGTGAAAATTGGTACGTTTCAATTTTTGAGAAACGTGGTATTATGTTTTCAATCGAGTTGCGAAATCAACGCTAAAAATTCAAAATTCACTATTGTCGGCCCGCCAAAATGGTAAAACGTGCTCCGCTGTACTCAACGCTATGCGATTTTCATTTTGGTCCCCAATTTATTTCATTTAACGTATAAATTCAACGTGAAATGTAATAATTTGGAAACGAAAATGAAAATTTCATAGCGTTAAGTTCAGCGGAGCGCGTTGGACCATTTTGGCGGGCTGACAATAAACATTAATGCTCGCGTGAAAAAAGTTAGCGGAGTTTCACGTGTTGATGTCGCAACTCACTTGAAAACGCTTTTGAAAACGAGGAAAAATTATTTTTGCGCTTATCGTGTCGGCTCCAAATTTTGGTAAGACCAGCCCAAATTTTTAGTTTTAATACATCGCGAACTCCCCCACCGAAATCCACAACCCCCGCCGTGGCGAATATTTCATAGGATGCATATTCCGATTGCTTTTATCAACTCCTCTCCACGTTTCACAACTCGAGTCAATTCTTATTCAAAAAAAATTCCAGATTCGTCGAGGATGGCCATAGACCAGAGTCGCACGGAAATGAAATTCTCTAAAACGGAAGTCGGAAATGAATATTTTTCCACGGAAGTCGGAATTCAAAAAATGAGCTGAAGTCGTAAGTCGGAAATCCATCAAACTGTGGCGTCAACTACGGCAACAACACCAACCATCTTATAATAAATTAAATGTTTAGTTTTAATTTTTTCCCATTTTTCACTACTTTGTTAATTTCTGTTTTCTCAATTTGAAAAAATAAATATAATTTTTCAATCAATAACAGTAAAATAAGAGTGAGCAATGCAAGGATTCAGAAAAGCGCACAATAATTGCATAGCATCGGTGCGATTTTTGCACAAACGCTATGCAAAAATAGTGCCGATTTTCTGCAATGTTCCCCCAACACCGGGGCAGACATTGCAGAATCTTGGTGCAAAGGTAGCACGCGATAGCTGAGAATGTGCTTCTATTAGAGGTGCGCTTAAATTGGAGAGTGCGCTTCTATTTTTCAAACATTTATTTCTGAAGAAAATGCAGCTTATCATTGATTTTTTAAATATTGGCAATCCCTTTTCTGCACACATTTTCGGTCAACATAAAATTTCTTGTGCGGATTAAATTCGACGAGGATGGACACTCTAAAATCCGGCGAAAAATGTGTTTAGGACTCTTAGAAAATACAAAGACTGTTATACTAGAAAACGGTTTATTGACCGGGAGTAAAAAAAAAGGGACTTGCAAAAAAACTCCTCTCTGTATAGATCTCTGTCCATATTGAGGACAGAGAGGAGAGAATTTCTAGTAAATAAAAACTTAAAACATCATTAAATTGAGGAAGATAGATTAGAAGAGAAGAACGGATAGGAAAATACACTATCGACGAGCACAAGGAACTGCGAGAAGACGATACAGTGACGACGGCAGATCGCGGCAAGCAAAGAAAAAATGCTGAACAAAATCTGAAGAAAGTAAATGGGTTCTTGTTTTAGGTGTATCGTGTGGATAAAATTTCCGTTCGTTCTTGTAGAAAATTGGACAGCATTCCGCTACGCGGTTGCTTTTTCGACTGAACAGTTTTTTGGGACTGCCCAATATTTTGGTTTTTGCGTTTGATACTCAGGCAACGGTGGCAGCGGCGCGATGTGACCTCTGCACTCTCCGCCGTTCGCATAGTCTTTCTTCTTGCTGGCGCGTTTGTAATTTTTAGCTGGATCGGCTCGTACCGTTCCCCTTTCTTGTCTCGCGCCGTCTGCGTCTCTTCGCTTGGTGTGTTTCCTGTCTTTTTTCTCGATGCGTCTATTTCTCTCCCTCGACGCTTGTTGATAGATTATTGACTTTTGTGATTTTTGTTTTATTTCTTTGATAGTTTCCGAAAGCTTGTTGCTTTTTGTTGTATTTTCTTTTTGATTTTTGTGTAAATAATAATCAATTAGTTACGTCAACGCTGTTTTTAAGAAAGTCGTGGAATTAACCCTTTGCGGGTCTTTATTCCGCGACACTCCCGCCGGCGACAGAGAATCCTCTGTTCATCTTGGCGTAATTAATTGGTTTCTTTGCTTTTCTTGGCAGATTTTTTCTAGTTTCATTCTCGAGATCTCCGGTCCTTTTAGTTTGGATTTTGTTTTCGTTCAGATTTTCTTCTGATTCTTTCGTCAATTCGTAATTTTCCGGATTTCTCGTGTCATTTTGCTCTGTTTGAGTGTTGTCGGTGTCTTCTCTAATCTTTTCGTCTTGTTCTGTTTCGTCGATTTCCAGCGGAATAAGGTGTTTGACTGATCTTTTGAGAAGTTGTTTTTGGCATTTTATAAGAACTGATCGTATCATTCCATCTGCGGAAGGTAGTAATTTTACGATTTGAGCCAATGGCCATTTGTGCCTAGCTGTTTTTTCTTGATGTAAGAGAACAAGTTGACCCATTTTCGGTTTTGTTTTTGTAAAGTTATGCCTTTTCGTTTTTGATTCTTGCAAATTAAGCAGATATTGCGTACTCCACATTTCCCAGAGTTTGTCCAACACTTTGTTCAATGCTGTGTGATATTGTAGTGTTAATTTTTCTGTTCGACTTTCGGACACCGTGTTTTCGTTGATGTTGTTTGGTATGGTTAGGTGTATGTTCGGGATAATGAAGTCTATTGGTCTGAGTGCGAATGGTTCGTTTGGGTTTGATTGATCCTTTGTTATGGGTCGGCTGTTAACCGATGCTTCTACCTCAATAAGAACTGTCTCTAGTTCAACGTAGCTTAATTCCTCTTTGCTTATCGTTTTGTAAAATTGATTTTTTATTATACCTACGATACGTTCGTATACGCCTCCTTGCCATGGCGACAAAGGAGTGATATATTTTAGTTCAATTTCTCTTGAGGCTAGGAATGTCGTTAGTGTCTCGCTAGCATGTATCTTATTTCGAATATCGTCATTGATCATTTTGTTGCCTAGTATGAAACCAGGAGCGTTATCGCATAGAATTGATTTTGGAACCCCGCGCCTTCCGAAATATCTTTTTAAAGCTAATAAATACGTTATTGTCGAGTTGTCGGTGACTAATTCCAAGTGTACTGCGCGTGTAACTAAACACGTGACCAGCATTACCCAAGTTTTTGTACTTTTGTTCAACACGTTGGTGTAGCGTATTGGGCCGAAATAGTCTAGACCGACATGACGGAACGGTGCTGCTGGGATTGTTCGACATTCTGGTAAGTTTTTTGAATATTGATATTGAAATGGTTGTCCGGACTGTTTTTTGCACTTATAGCATTGTTGGGTTACTTTCCTTATAATTTTTCCCACTTTTTCAATCCAATATTTTCGATAAACTGCCCCCATCATGTAGTTAGCAGAAAGATGAGCATTTCTTCGGTGAATGTCGCGGACAATGAGATAGGCGAGATCGTGGTCTCTTATGATAAAAATAGGCTCTTTGCTTTCTTGTGGGAGCTCTGACCTCTTGAGATTTCTCGGATGTCTGAGTATTCCGCTTTCCTCTTTGATGAAATTTAGTTTTTGTGGAATTGGTATTCCTTTTCTTTCTTGATCTTGATAGTGGTCTGCTATTATGAAGTCTCTTACTAGCGTTCTGCGGCTTATTTCGTCCGTGTTTGATTCAGCTAGTTTCGTCATTAACCGCGAGTTCCACTTTTTGTTTGATAATTTTCGGGTGTACCATCGGAAAACCATGGACATTGTTGTTATCAATTTTTCAAATGACTTGGCTGATTTGTATCGAACTATTGACTCCTGCTGAGTAGAGTTTTCGACGATCGTGAGGATTGTAGCTTTTTTTGTTTTTGTTTTAATTGATTTTTTCCAAGTCACTTCTTTTTCAATAAGATCCCTGAATTCTGACGGGTAATTTATAGTGCCTTCGAGCCTTATGGGCCATTCATTTTCTGCCCTTTTCAGAAATTCGGGTCCTTCTTCCCAGAGCAAATTTCCCACGAGTTTATCGATTGTTGAACCTCGGGATGCTATGTCTGCTGGGTTTTGGTCGGTTGGGCAATGGTGAAACGAAGGTTTTAGATTTTGCTCTTTTAGCGATTGTGCAATATTGTGTATTTTTGAAACTCTGTTGTCTACAAATTTTGTTAGTTTTTCTCTTTTAAGTACCCAATAAAGGGCTATCATGCTATCGGAGAAAAATTTTATGTTTGACAACGATTTTAACTCGAGTTCTTGCGTTAGCGTCTTTGCCGCATTGACGGCTATTTCAATTGCCATAAGTTCTAATCGTGGAATGGAAAGCTCTGTTCCTTTAGGTTTGACTTTTGATTTGGCCATGATTAGTTTTGTTATCGGATTGCTGTTTTCGAATTTAAAGTGTAGGTATGCGGCTGTTGCGAAATGTCTTTCAGACGCATCGCTGAACAGCAGTAGTTGCACAGTGTTGTAGTTTGCGACTGAAACTAGACTGCGTGGCATTGTATAGCTTGTTTGTTTGAATGTTGCTTTTATTGTTTCCCATTTTTGGGATATTCGATTTGGGATTTTTTCTTTCCAAGAAATTTCTTCTTCCCACAGATCTTGCGTCAGTTCCTTGATTGGAACTATTATAGGTGATAGTATTCCCATTGGATCGTAAATAGACGCTAGAAAAGATACTACTTCTCGTTTAGTCGGAACACCTTCCGGAGGTTTCGGAATTTTGATTGTGATCGTATCACTATTACAATTCCAAAGGTGCCCTAGAAGTTTTACTGTTTCTTCACTAGCTCTATCTACTTCTGGTATTGATTGTCTTGTTTTTTGTGAGTTCATCTGATATTCTCTCAAATTCATACCCATTTTTTCGAAAATTTGTTTTGTTGATTTATAAATTTTGTGAAGTTCTTGCTCTTCGTTTGTCGTAATCATAACATTGTCTACGTATAGATTTTTTATAATTCTTTCGTTGATTTCGTTAGGATTGATTTCTAGATACAGTAAAATGGTCACTGCTAGCAAAAACGGCGAACACGATACCCCAAATGGAAGACGTGAAAACCTGTAAGTAACAATGTTTTCTGGCGTCACTCCAAGTTCTGGATTTTTTAGCCATAGAAACCTTGTCACATCTCGGTATTCCTCTTGTACTCGTACTTGATGAAACGCTTTTTCTATGTCTGCTACCAGCAAATAATTGGACAGTCTTGCTCGTAACATTATTCCCAGTATACTTTGTAGTATCGATGGACCCGCATGAAGACAATCGTTCAACGAAATGTTTTCTCTCATGTGACTCGATGCGTCCAGAACTATGTATTCGTAGTTTGGTTGTGAGAGAGTCGTCTTTCATGACGTTTCTGTGTGGTATATAATATACTGGGACGTTTGTTGGTTGTTTTTGTTCATTGACTGTCTCGATAATACCCGATTCTAGTTGAGACTGTATTATTTTGTGGTACTCTTGTCTCGTTTCTTTGCACTTATTCAAGTTCTTTGCTAGTGACGTCAGTCTTTTTATTGCTATAGGGTAGTTGTCTTTTAGCTCTTTTTGTTTTCCGTTATATGGGAGTGCTACGTGTATTTTACCATCTAACATTTTTGCTTCGTGTTTGAATTTTTGTATTAGATATTGATCTTTTGTTTGTTTCGCCTCGTTTGAGTCTGGTGGCGTAATTCCAACGTGTTCTAGCTCGAATAATTGTGCCACACGCTCTTGTAAATCTTGGTCTGAAACTGATTGGTAACTTTTTGTCTGTAACGCATTGATAAATATTGGTTTGAAATAGTCTTTTATCTCTATGTTTAGTATCGATTCCTGTGATATTAAAAAATCATTGTTTGGTGTGGGGTAGGTGATTATGCCTATGGGCGTAACGTCTATAGCTCTTTTGCTGGGTAGTAGTTTTTTGTTCATATTGGGTGCTGCGGTAGCAAGAAAATCGTTGCCTAGGATCATATCTATCGGTTTTTCGTTGTAAATTTTCGTATTTGTGATACTATCTACATCGATGTTTACCGATTTTAGATACTTGATGTCTTCGAGGGAAAATTTTGGTGCTTGGAATTTTATGGGAAACACTGGGTAGGTGACTATTCGTGTTATCCACACTTCGTTGCCAGTGGTTTTGATTTTTAATTCGACGCAGCTTGATTTTACTGTCTCGATCCCATTTATGCCTCGCACTTCCATCTCTCCTTCTCTTATTGTCATAAGTTTTAGTCTTTCGGCTGTTTTTTGCGATATTATCGATTTTGTTGCACCGGAGTCTACTAGAGCTAGTATTGTGTCACCTGTTGGAGTTTGTAGAGACATTACCGGAAGTTTGTATAGAGTGTCTGCTACATTGCATGTATATATTTCTTGATGTGGCTCTTTTGAATGGTTTTTTGTATTTTGTTTTGTTTTATTGAAGTCTAGAATATAGTTAATAGTATTGGGCGTTGTGGGCAAAGCAACAGAAGGCAGATAATTTTTAGGTGTTAGTTCTCTGCCGGTCCTGAGCTGAGCGTTAATGTTGAGCTTCTTTGAATTGGGCTCGAAAAAACTGCAGATCGTGTTTTTTCGGGTCATGGATTTTGCATAGGGACGTGTGATGTTCCTGTCCACAATGTATGCATCTGCGTTGAGATAAGCAGTCCGCCTTTTTGTGACTCAAGCCCAAACAATTTTCACAACGTTTAGTATCCTTGATTATTGATATTTTGTTATGTCTTGAAATTTGACATGCGTTCGGATGATGTTCCCCGTCACCATATGGACAGGATTTTTTGACAAAATTATTCTTTTTATAAAAATTGTTACCTGAACCTCTCGGCGAGAAACTTCCTTTTGCCACATACACTTCGTTGACCACTTCTGATAGTTGTTTCTTTTCTCGTGCTTGTTCCACATATCTCGAAATCCCTATTTGGTCTCTGACTAATCTTATTATTTCTTCAAACGTCTTATTATTGTCTTTTGTTTTCTTGACGATTGAAGTCATAATATGAACTGGTAGCTTTTGGATGAACTCGTCAATCACCATTGGGTTGTCCACCTGGACTCCATGGATTTTTAGTTTATTTGCCAACGTGACATGGATTATTAAATCCTTTTCCATTTCATCGTAATTGGTGGTATGGAATTGTGCTTGTCGAAATTTTCGCATTACAGATTGTCTTCGATCCGTGGCGTATGTGATACGGAGAAGATTTAATGTGTTGTAGTAGTCCTCTTCCGAAAACGTAGAGGTTGTTATCAGTATTGCTGCACCGCCAGTCAACAGGCGTTTTAAAACGCTGTATTTAACTGGGATAGTCATTGTTGGATTTAGATGCACTAATTCGTTGAATTGGGTGATGAATTCTGGAAATATGTCGGGATCTTCCCCCGAGAATGTAGGAATTGTGTCTAGTAGCTCTTTGACTGTAGGGAAATACATGTTGTGATTCTGATATTGTTGCGAATTTTGATTAGGCAAATTTGGATTTTGGAAATTTGGAAGCGTTTGCTGCAACGCGTTGTTTGGAGAAAATCTTTGGGTTATTTGTTCTGTTTGGCTTGGTGTTGTTGAAAATTGATTGTTCGATTGAAGATTATATGAATCAAACTTATTCGTTGGTATATTTTGCGAATTGCTTTGAACTCGAAATTGATTTTGTTGGTGGATTTGATTTGATTGCTCAAAATTATTGATTATCGCACCATTTGTTGGCATACCCATGGTATTTTGTGTTTGT
Organism: Caenorhabditis japonica; assembly: GCA_963572235.1. Taxonomy (NCBI): domain Eukaryota; kingdom Metazoa; phylum Nematoda; class Chromadorea; order Rhabditida; family Rhabditidae; genus Caenorhabditis; species Caenorhabditis japonica. The sequence continues at coordinate 7,886,862 of OY754347.1, read as the reverse complement.
TGCCACGGAAATACTGTTTGATTTTGGTATACACCGTTGTTTAATTGTCTTGATTGATTTACTGTATTCGTAATATTTTGCCTGGTTGCGTCTCTCGAGTTTGTAGAATTTGAACCGTAAATACAAATTTCAGGTCCCGACGTCAGTGATGCTTCACCGCTGGCGCCTTGTTCTTCTCGTGCAGGACGATCATGTAGGTTATTTGTTGCAGTATTGTTTTGATGTAGTTGGAATAATTTTTGAATGTCGGCTTGCATTTTCGTCAATGCTTCTAGCATTTTCCCACTATCTCCTTGATTGTTTACGTTAGCCGATTGAGTTGTCGTTTGCGATGCAAGATTAATATCTAAGGTGGTTCTTGTATCTTCCATTCTTGTTTGTGTTGGATGATTTGTTGTTTCATTTTGCATTGTTATGTCGCGCGAACTGATGTCTATTTCGTCATCATCGTCAAACTGCAGAAACTCTGCCGAAACATTGCTATTATCTTGTTCTATAGCTTCTTGTTCTCTTTGTAATTCTTCTTGAGTTGGTTCCGGGCTCGTAGCTAGTTCTCTATCCACTATAGATAGCATTTCCCGCAACCGACAGATGAGATTATCGATTTTTAGTTGCGCGCAATGGTCCATAATTCTCTTTATAGCCCCATCCTTCACTGCCTCTCTTGATAGTAATTCGTGATCGCTCACTCTATTGATTATCTCGCTCTTGTAGTTTTGCAGATCTCGGGTATTGGTTGACATTCTATTTTTTAGAACTCGTAGATTCGAATTTCGCCGTGGGTTATCAAGATCTCCCACGCATTGCGATGCTCTTGCGTAGTTCTCGTCACTAGATTTGACAATTTTAGAATAATGAGCTTTTATAGAGCCGATGGCTCTTCCGTGTCTTGCCGGGTCAACGGCATTCATTGATCGGGTGTCATTTTCGGTGTTGATCGACATCTTGATCGTTCTCAGCGGCGTACTGAGTGTTGATTTCCAAGTTAAGTGAACCTGAAATTCAACACTGTTTCTTTTAGCATTTGGATTCGCGTAAGAAAGAACGATTACAAATTCAGAGGAACGTAAAGAATGGAATTTAGAGCACTATATAACCTCTTTTTTTGTGCTGGTGGTGGAATTTGGTTTGTATTGTTTTGCAGACTGCTAAACTTATTGATTATTTTGCTGGGCTGATGTTAATTGAGGTGCGGGGGTCCTGCAGTACCTTGCCGCTTGATATTGGTTAGTGATTTTTTGACTAGTCAAATTGATTGGTGACCTTGATTGGTCTTGATAATTAATCAGTTGACCTTGATGTGGTCTTGAAAACTGATTTGATGACCTTGATGCGGTCTTGATAATTGTTCAGCGGACCTTTGGGCGGTCTTGAACCGGATCAGGTGGCCTGGTTTGACCTACCGGATTGCTCAGTTGACCTTGATGTGGTCTTGAAAACTGATTTGATGACCTTGATGCGGTCTTGATAATTGTTCAGCGGACCTTTGGGCGGTCTTGAACCGGATCAGGTGGCCTGGTTTGACCTACCGGATTGCTCAGTTGACCTTGATGTGGTCTTGAAAACTGATTTGATGACCTTGATGCGGTCTTGATAATTGTTCAGCGGACCTTTGGGCGGTCTTGAACCGGATCAGGTGGCCTGGTTTGACCTACCGGATTGCTCAGTTGACCTTGATGTGGTCTTGAAAACTGATTTGATGACCTTGATGCGGCCTTGATAACTGACTGAGAATAGTCAACGGAAGGTAGTATGAGTCAGACGATTTTTTGAAGGGACTCGCGATGACCACATCTTGCACAGGGCTTACGCTAAATTGCCTGACGATGTTCATGCCTGTGAGTATTCTGCTCGCTGACCTTGACTGGGCATTGACTAGCTCCAGCTACTCCTTTGAATGGTTCTTATGGTTGTGCCCACAAGCTTTGGAATTGTTTTCAAATTGAATTGCAGCCAAAAGTTGACTAGTTGGTTTTAGGATATTCTTATTAGTCTTTCTAGCTGTTCGATATCTGGATTGTTGGTTCGGTGGTTCTTGTGAATTGATTGCGAGAGTTCAATTACCTTTAGCTTTAGATAAATAAATTGTTAACATGTTCGTATGCATCGTTTTCTTTCTTTCTTTATTGTTAGTTTTAACACAACATCAATATTTCAGGTTACAAACGACTTTGGATGAGCAATTGGATCGGACATTACAATATTTTGAGGCGTACAAATAGTATGGCAAGGATGATGAAGAAGAAAAAAAAATTGTTACTACAGATACTCAATTGCGGATTTGCAGTCTTAGTTTGGGTGTGTTGAAATTTGACTGTTCATCTGCAATTGAGTATCGGTGGTCGAGAAAAAAATAAAAATTTTTTTTTTTTTTTTTTTTTTTTTTTTTTTTTTTTTGCATTGTTGGTTCTTCTTTTTCCTTGGCCACTTCTTTTCTCTCAACTAAATCGACAATACCCAGACTGGCCAGTTCCGGGAAGTCAGATTTGTCGAGAGTGGATGTCGACATGGCTTTTGCGGTTGCTTGATCGGTAGTCTGGAATATAGATTTGTTTTATTGATTGATTGTGCTTTTGAAGAATGAGGGTAAGATGCGATACGATGCGATATGCTTTCGATTTATATTGACTTTTTGTTAGAACTCTCGGGGCTTTATTTAGCTCTCGCACCCGCCTGCCACTCTCCCCTGCCCAACAGGGATGCGCGGTGCAAGAGATTTGTTTGGATTGTTTGCAAAGTATTTTCTTTTTGAGGTGATTTTGGTTCTGATTAAAAAAAATAGAAATTGTAGAAAGAAATTACATTTTTTGGTTTCGTTTAGAGTTCCTATTACACTTGAGATTCCATCAGGGTTCTTGTTATGAATTTCGGGAGAACAAAAAAAAAACAAAAAAACAGTTTTTGTTCTGGTTGTTGAATCTTCGTGATTGGTTAGAGAGAGAAGAAAGAAAAAAAAGAAAGATTTTTAAACGGTTTAATGTGCCATATACGGATGGCTAAGCAATCGGATAGAGAGGGAGAAAAAAAAAATGTACTAAAATTGTTAAGCCTATATATGGGTGAATAGAAAGTCAGATGAAGATTAAAAGGAAATAAAACGCGGTCGATTGCACCATGTGCGGATTAAATTCGACGAGGATGGACACTCTAAAATCCGGCGAAAAATGTGTTTAGGACTCTTAGAAAATACAAAGACTGTTATACTAGAAAACGGTTTATTGACCGGGAGTAAAAAAAAAAGGGACTTGCAAAAAAACTCCTCTCTGTATAGATCTCTGTCCATATTGAGGACAGAGAGGAGAGAATTTCTAGTAAATAAAAACTTAAAACATCATTAAATTGAGGAAGATAGATTAGAAGAGAAGAACGGATAGGAAAATACACTATCGACGAGCACAAGGAACTGCGAGAAGACGATACAGTGACGACGGCAGATCGCGGCAAGCAAAGAAAAAATGCTGAACAAAATCTGAAGAAAGTAAATGGGTTCTTGTTTTAGGTGTATCGTGTGGATAAAATTTCCGTTCGTTCTTGTAGAAAATTGGACAGCATTCCGCTACGCGGTTGCTTTTTCGACTGAACAGTTTTTTGGGACTGCCCAATATTTTGGTTTTTGCGTTTGATACTCAGGCAACGGTGGCAGCGGCGCGATGTGACCTCTGCACTCTCCGCCGTTCGCATAGTCTTTCTTCTTGCTGGCGCGTTTGTAATTTTTAGCTGGATCGGCTCGTACCGTTCCCCTTTCTTGTCTCGCGCCGTCTGCGTCTCTTCGCTTGGTGTGTTTCCTGTCTTTTTTCTCGATGCGTCTATTTCTCTCCCTCGACGCTTGTTGATAGATTATTGACTTTTGTGATTTTTGTTTTATTTCTTTGATAGTTTCCGAAAGCTTGTTGCTTTTTGTTGTATTTTCTTTTTGATTTTTGTGTAAATAATAATCAATTAGTTACGTCAACGCTGTTTTTAAGAAAGTCGTGGAATTAACCCTTTGCGGGTCTTTATTCCGCGACATTTCTTGGCGGCACCGGAAACGCTGCTTTTTTTTACATTAGTAAACGAAACAATCACATTCTTACTCGGATATTGCTCGGAACTGCTCAGAGAACGGTAGGCAACTGCTGAAAGGATCTTCTAGAACTATTCGGGGTTGCAATCCAAACAGTTTCCTAGCTGTGACCGGGTCCAAAGCTATATCTCTGTGGTAGCCTATAAGTTTTTCTTTTGCCATTACAATGAATTCCATTTCTTCTTCGCTTTTTTGGCGATTCATTATCATCTGACACATCGACGAGTTCACTGAGTATTGACAAAAAAAGCAAGAAAACTAAAATATTTAAGAACAACTGCCAAAAACCGAAAAAAAAGAAGAAAGTCCGCAAAACTAAAAAGGAAAATGCACAGCAAGTGAGTGCGCCTCAATTAGAGGGTGCGCCTCTATTTTTCGAAGCATCTCTCAGGGTGCGCCTTTATTAGAGGTGAAAAATTGCACGGCGCTGAGTGACCTACTGATTTTTGGAGCGTCGTATAATGGATTCGTGGCGGAGTGACATTTCACGTGAAACTGGGAGACGAAAAATCTCTTAATTTCTTAAGTTGTTTCTTTATTTTTTCGAATAAAAACGTGATAAAAAATTGTCACACCGCTTCGAATTCATTATAACTGAATTTCGCTAGTTAACAAATAATAGTGCTTCCCCTACCCTGCCCCGCCGGCGAGGACATTCTAGTTTGTTATCAATCGTAGACATGTTTTTGCAAAAATAGCACAGACAGCGTTTTTCTAAAAGGGCACACATTTAAAATAGCAGTGGAGGAAGAAAAAAAATTATAGGTTGGAGATAGGGGAGGGCAAAAATTCTGCAAAATACTCAGTAAATACATATAATTTCAGAACTACAAACTTGCGGTTCTTATTTTTACTTATATTCTCAGTACGGAACGCTGAAAATTTGCTCCATTCGCCGTGGACGCGGCGGCCACAATGGCGATGAGAGGATTCGGAAAATTGAGAGAGCCTGGCCGATGTTTCGCTTCCTTTTTTTTTCTCTAAATTTCACTCCAAGTGCATGCGATGTTCACTGTGCGATTGGAGCGAATTTGCAGCGCTTTATACCGAGTTTATTTGAAAATTTTTCTTCTTAATTACCTAGCACCACGAGTATTTTTTTTGTCCTGGTTTCCACAAATACGTACATACTTCCATTTAAAAAATACTTTTTTAAAAAGGATTTTTTTATTTACATTGATAACCTTTTTGCACATATTTATTTACACTTGTTGTGTTAAATACATCAAAAAAGAAGTATGTTTCATTCTCGTTTTTTTTTTTTGCTCTTCTCGGGGATCAAAAGTTTCACCTCTTGTGTGTTGACAGAAACTTTTCCGCATGTGAAAAAAGTGTGCTCCTAGCTAGTCAGCTCTGCTCTTTTTGACACTGCGCTTAGTCACTATTGGTAACAAGCAGCCTTCTCTTATTTCTTCAGTTCCTATTCTATTTTATAAAGTAAAAAGTAAAAATCTATTAAATAATTTTGAAAATTTTTGAAAATTTTAACGAAAATTAGAAATTTCTCTGTATTTCTTGTTCTCATTTTTAAAAGTCCGCAAACACCGTCTCACATTTTTATTTGTTTTCACAATAGTTTTACATCTTTCATCTTTCCCATCAAACTAATGACTAATTATTCATTGATGATAAGCATGCAACATGCCCTTAAAACTGATATATTTCTGATAAAACACACACCGCATTTCATTCTAATTTATTTAGTTCCTTGTCCAAATAACAGGTGGGACCGAACGAAAAAAAAAAAATCAATAATGCGAGACCTGAGATACCTGAGACATGCATGCATACGCACTTGTTTTATTTCGCAACACCTGCCCGCATTTGGTGTGATTTTCTGCTTCAAATGCTGGTTTTTTTTTTAAATTTTAAACCATTTTTTATTTATTTATTTGCGTTTTTTTCTCAAATAACCTTTTCGGTCAAATATAAATATACTACACAACAATTTCCTCTACTCTCCTGCAGCTGCAGTCTCTTCTATGTTTTGGTGTTCGTTTTACATTTTTCTCTCAACTGCAACTTCAATTTTCGAGCGTTTTTTGGTTTCCAAGCGCAAAAACAAAACAGTCGGCAACCGACTCAAGTGCATAAATAAATGTATTTAATTTAAACTGGCAGAGTTTTTTTTCTTTTCGCCTTCTCTTTTTCGCGTTATTTGCATTATTCAAATTTTCGCCTATTTATATATTTATGTGTTGGTTTGGAAATGAAATGATCAAGAGCTTTTCTCTGCTCTCTTCCTACATGCTCTCTTCCTCTATTTTCTCTGCTTCCTTTCCCCTACTAATCTTCTTCCTTTTCTTCTCTTCTCGCAACGCAAGCCCTAATTTTTTTAAACCTGTTTCTCATTTCAATTTTCAAGAATTTCTTTTAAATGAATTGCTCAATTATATATATTTTTTCTTCGCAGATGCTGGACGTCAAACCGCTGCCATCAGACCCAAATTTGTGGCGATGCGAGGACGTGTCAACTTGGCTCAAGAAAATAGGAATGACAAAGTATGCAGACCTCATCGCATTCAAGCACAAGGTATTGATTTTTTTGATTGGACATTTGAAGTTTTAACCGTTTGAAACTTTCCAGGTGGACGGAAAATGCCTTCTGGCTCTCACAGACACTGATTTAAAGGAACCCCCAGTCTCGATAAATTGTCTCGGAGACATTAAGAAAATTTTATTCGCCATAGAAAAATTAAACCCAAAAGTAATCGAGTTGTGCAGCCCGAACAATTCAAATCCGCAGCGCTACACGAACGGAAAAGCATATGGGAAAGACAATCTTCTCGTCGAGTTCAATGAGCAGAGTCTTATGTCTATTTCTGGGGAAGACATTGTTACTACAACTCGTCGGGCGGAGATCATTGAAGACGAAGATTCGCTGCTGAACACTCTTTCAAGATCAACGGATGGAACATCAACTGTGCAATTAATATCACGAGAGGAGATCATACGACAAGTCGAGCGGCCAGATACTTATTTCAAATCTTTGGCAAAGCTTGCCATCGCGTTTACTTACTCTTCGCTTTCGTTTTTGGTCACTTCATTCGTAATGGTCCTGGTTCATGATCGAGTTCCAGGTAGTTCAAACCTTTTTTCCTATTGTTATTATCTGTTTTCCAGACACGAAAATGTATCCACCACTTCCTGACATTGTCCTGGACAACGTGCCGCATATCCCGTGGGCTTTCGACATGTGTGAGACAATTGGCGTTGTGTTGGCAATCGTTTGGTTCACCGTTTTATTATTCCACAAGGAAAGGTAGTGGAACTTGCATTTGTGGCATTGGGAGTATGTATTGCAGAGTGATAATTGCTCGCCGAATGTTCTCTCTTCTTGGCACCGTTTTTTTGCTCCGTTGTTTCACGATGCTCATTACCTCGCTCTCGGTACCTGGAATTCATTTGCAGTGCGAAGCTAGGGTAAGTTGCTTTGTTGCAAAATTGTTTTTAATTTAATCGAAAAAATGCTCGTTGAAACTAGTTATGACGAAACTTTTATTCGTATTTTTTGCAATTGAGCGAGCAGATGTGGAGTTCGAAGTGCAACAGAATAGAAACAAAAACAAGATTGTTGAAAGGTTTTGGCGTTTGGATATCCCGGCTGCGGGACCGGGCTGAAATTCTGTTTTGGCGCCATATTCACACATAAATCGAGCTGATAATTACTGATTCATCAACAAAAAAAAAACTTCCAATTTATTGATAAGTATTTTGAAATTTCTGTTATCAATTTGTTGTAAAATAAAGATAAGGCAAGGCACAATGGACGCACATTCACGAAATAGCAAAAAATGGCAGAAAACGGCAAAAAAGTGCGCGAAAACTCAGAAAATGCTTTGATTGACCTGAAATTTTGGAAAAAAGGCAAAAATACTCCCGGGCATGCTCAGAAAAATGAGGACCGAAATATCGATTTTTTTTCCTGAACATTTTTAAAATCGATATTTCGATCCGAATTTTTCTGAGCATATCCAGGAGTATTTTTGCACTTTTTTTTCCAAAATGTCAGGCCAATTGGAGCGTTTTACGAGTTTTTTGCCATTTTTTGCAATTTCGTGAATAAGAATAATGCTGGCGACTGCCTTTTTTTCAAGCGGTGTTTTTTGGCGCGAAAAAAGATTGGTGATTTTCATGTATTTTTGCCGATTTTTTCTTCTGAAAATGTGAAATTAATGTTAATATTGTCGGCCCGCCAAAATGGTCAAACGCGCTTTGCTGAATTAAACGCTATACGATTTTCATTTTGGTTTCCAAATTATTTAATTTTACGTGTAAATTTAACGTGAAATTAAATAATTTAAAACCAAAATGAAAATTGTATAGCGTTGAGTTCAACGGAGCGCGTTTGACCATTTTGGCGGGTGGACAATATCAATTTTAAATGGTATTTTGTTTCGAATTTCGGTAAAATTCTGGGGGAAAAATGCAAAACTTATCTAGAACAGTTCCCTTGTGCGTTTGGGCGCGTTTGCTGACTTGTGTAGTTTTAGTTGTATCCAACAAATCCAGAGTCACATCCTGTTTCCTCACAGACTGAATTCTTTTTTCAGCGACGGATATGAAGATTCGCCACTGGTAAAAATAGGAAATAGTGAGGCCAGAGGAAAATTTTGAGAATTAAAGTTTTTTTAAATCCATTATTTTAATGGGGTTGTTCACGAAATAAATAGCAAAAAATAGCTGAAACCAGCAAAAGTTCAGTGAAAATTCGAAAAATACTTTGATTGGCCTGAAACTTTGGGAAATATTGGCAAAAATACTCGCGGTCAATCACACGAAATTAAAAAGAAAAATATTGATTTTTTTAAATAAAATTTTTAAATTCGACATTTTCTCTTTAATTTCGTGTGATTGACCGCGAGTATTTTTGCCAATATTTCCCAAAGTTTCAGGGCAATCAAAGCATTCTCCGAATTTTCACTTTTTTTTGCTGGTTTTAGCTATTTTTAGCTATTTCCTGAAGAACCGCATAAATAAAACTGTAAAAAATGTTTAAAAAAAAATGAACGCTAAAATAAACGATTTTAGCCGAACACCTCGATGCAAGAAAAACTGAAGCAAGCTTTCCACATCTGGACCAATCTCGGAATGTCGATCCATGGAGTTCGTAGCTGTGGAGACTACATGTTCAGCGGTCACACAACCGTCATCACCATGATTTCACACTTTATCACCGAATGTATGTACCTTAATCAGAACAAAAACGAATACTCTTATCGCAAATAAACTTTTCAGACACTCCTGCTGAATGGACTGGCCTTCATACATTCACCTGGGTCCTCAACTGTTTTGCTATCTTCCTCATTCTGGCTGCTCACGAGCATTACAGTATTGATGTTTTTATTGCATTTTACATCAGCTCAAGAATGTTTTTATACTACCATGCTTACGCATACAATCACGCTGGTATAACCGCTACCGATTATCGTATGAGAACATGGTTTCCGTTGGGATGGTTTTTTGAGTATGGATCACAAGGAAAGGTGGGCTACTTTTTGAATATTTATTTATGGTGCGTCCGAAAAACAGAAAGGGGGGGGGGGGAAGTGGAAGAAAAGTGGATGTCTAATGGACCTATGCACGAAATAAAAAAGGCCATTTAAATGAATAAATTTGACATTTTTTTCAAATGCACGAAAGCAAGAAAATTCAATTAAATTGAATAAATTTGAAGGCAGAAAAACGTTCGTGTCGAGATTTCGTAAATCGACACAATTTATTAAACGCGTACGCAACTTTTCAGTGGCCATATTTTGACACGAACGTTTTTCTGCGTTCAAGTTTATTCAATTTAATTGAATTTTCTTGTTCTCGTGCATTGGAAAAAAATGTCAAATTAATTCATTTAAATGGCCTTTTTTATTTCGTGCATAGGTCCATAAAAATGCTTATTTTTACCACTTTTGCTATTGTCTAAATGCTACATGTTAAATCAATTTAGCTGGTACGGCCGCACTGCACTGATTTAAAGTGAACACAATAGCGAAAGTGGTAAAAATTATCATTTTTGGATACACAGTTGTCTTCCATTTTCTCATTTGTATGCTTTTTTTGGACGCACTATTAACATACACACATATTTGAATTATTATTTTTTTTAAGGTTGAGAACGAGTTCAGTCTTCCCATTGAAATTCCTCGACGCTTCTTCTCCAAGACTCCTGAAGAACCGAAGACGCCACCAAAGCCAGAAAATGACCGCAAGAAGTCGACAAATTCTATAAAAACCAATGGATCTGCTAAGAGCCACTCCAAAAAGCACACATAGACACGTTTGCATTTTTTTCAATAACCTATTGCCCGCTCTCTCTCTCTCATTCATCTTTTCATAATTCCAATTGCCTTTACGGGTTTTAGGCTTATTTCTGTTTCATCTGTTTCATTTCCCTATTCACTTCTTTAATGTTTTCTATGGGTACCGTACTTCTTCTCCTCCATCCCCGTATTAATCTTGCTCCTTTCGCATGATCTTGTCGAATAATCACGATCAGAAAAATTGATTTTATAACTTAACTTATAAGTTAGTAGGCTATTCGATAGAATTGAACTGTTTGTTTTTCTTTTTTTGATCCTATCGTTGTTTGGAACAATGAAGCTTTGTATTATGCACACTTTATTCGAGCAAAAAACGCTATGAATTGCACTAACAAAATATGGAATTACGAGAAAATTACAATAAAAATTGAAAAATTGAGGGGAAAAATAAATAAATATCTGCTTTCAGACGGACGAATATATCAATTAAGCGTATGAAATGTTTAAAAAAAGAAAATAAGAAAGACAACTTTCAAATAAAGATCAGAGAAAGCGCTTATAACAAATAGGAGGTGTTCGGGTATTGTTTAATTGCAGTTATTCAGGGAAATTTAATATTTCTGTTATTCAAATGGAAAAAATTATTGTTTTTCTACCAAAATATAATTATTTGTACGACTTATTCCAATGTCACTCAACTCAAAATGTCAATAGTGTAAAAGTTAGACTGGAACGATTTGGACATCCGACATTAACCCTGGAGACGAGCAGTCGACACGTGCAACTTCACGTAATATTCAATGGTTTTCATGAGTCCTTCGCTAAATGGAGTAGTGCATTGCCATCCCATTGCGTTTTTTATTTTTGAAAAATCAATGTAGTAACGACGATCGTGATATGGTCTATCAGGAATCGGTGCGAATGTTGGCGGTGACGGCTCTCTGAAAAAAAAAACAATAATTATCAATCTGTCCGTTCTTTTTCTCTTCTTTTTTAATTTGAAAGTTTACCTGTTGAGCAGCTTGCTGACCGTGCTGTGAATCATCTTGGTTAGTTCAATATTAGTCATTTCAAAATCGGTTCCAATATTGTAAACTTCTCCTAGTTTTCCCTCAAGAGCAACTCGAGAGATGGCTTCCGAGCAGTCCTCGACGTACATCCAGCTTCTTAAATTGATCAATTTAACTTTTTTTGACCATGTTTAACACTAACCTGGTGTGAAGTCCATCTCCCATCAATGGGTATGGCTGTCCGTCCAAAGCAAGTTTTGTGAACTTTGGGATCAGCTTAGTGTGAATTTGACGTGGACCGTAGACATTGTTCATGCGGACCATCACATATGGCAATTTGTAAGAATGCTAAACACAGTTAATACTTCTTGCTTACAAGTTATTTAGAATACCCAGTAAGATCGAATGATCATTTCACAAGCAGCCTTGCTAGCCGCGTATGGGTTGGTGGGGTTTGGCAGAGAGGACGACTCCGACTTTGGAGTGGTGTCGGCGAACGAGTCTCCGTAGACTTCGTCTGGTAATTTTAAACATTGAACATTAAACGGCTTAAAAACTTTAGTAAATTTACCTGTACTGATGTGAACCAGTCGCTTCACGCCCTTGTATGGGCTGTTCACAATGCTCTCGAGAAGAGTGGTGGTTGAGATGATGTTATCTTGAATGGTTCCAATTCTGTCGCTGTACGACTCATCGACATGCGTGATAGCAGCAAAGTGGATGACCATGTCAATCTCAAAAATACAATTTTAGAACTTGATTTTAAACACTAATCTACCTCATTTTCTTGGAAGGTCTTGATGAGGACTGGTTGGTCCTCAAGCTTAGCTTCAACGAACTTGTACCGTGGTGACTCTCTGACCTCCTTCTCAATGTGCATTGGCGATGCTCCAAAAGCTAGCTTGTCATAGTTTACTATTCTAAAAAAACAGGTTTTGTTTGAAAATTCGATTTCCTGAACAATCTACTTTGTGTTTTTCCATTTTTTGAAAACGAAGTTGATGTAGTTGGACCCAATAAATCCACAGCCACCAGTTATCAGAACACATTTTGGTTCCTCCCAAACTGAAGCCATCTTTTGGCGGCGGATCTGAACAAAAATGTGGATGAGATAAAAGAAAAAAGTAATGAAAATTATGGCGTTCTTATATAATTGAACGATGACGGCAAATTCAGCTTAAGGAACTTTGTCTGGAGAGGCAAGAGACTTAGAAACTTGTTTCAGATTACTAGATCGTGGTTTTGTCTCAAGATAGGGAAATCTTGTCAGACATCTTGTTGCAAAAGAGTATGAAACGTTATGTAATTTGTATACTGTTTGAATAAACTAAAAACTTCCTAAATAACATAAATTGTCTGGTCAATTGGTAAATTGGTCTATTATGTACTAATCTAGTAAGTAGTGTTATGAAATGTTCATTAGACCATCATAACAATTTTAACGAGCAGATAATGATAATATTTCGGTATGTGAAAAAAGAAACACAATACGATAAAAGAAGAAGTCCAAACAATAAGCAATTAATGGCAGAATATTAGTGTTTTAAGTTGAGAAGAGAAGTCGTTAAACTGGATTATATGCGTCTGCCTAGCGGGTTCACCACGACAGATTGGCGTTATCCACAAATGTGGATGCGACATATCTTTTGCCGAAATGTTATCCTATAGATTTGAAGGCGCAGACAATCAAGTTTTTGCCACTTTTTACTGATTCGAATAGAAACATATATTCACTGACGCAATCGAGGTTTAGTCAAGCAGGGTTGATATTAACCGTAATTTCCAACAATTTGCATATTAATCGATACATAAAACCCAAAAAAAAAATAGTTTGGCTAATAATAAAAAATATTTGTGTCATTGCGAAGAGTTTAAACATTTACAATCTAGTAAGGATTTTAACATCACTGATGAATGTGTAGAGAAAGAAAAAGGAAAAGAAAATACGCTACAATGGATAATAAAGTCAATGTCTCTCGAGGGGTAATGAAATTGAAATGCGGGTCAGAACTTTCACCGGCTTTGTCAATCGACTCGAGAGGAATCGTCTGGACAAATCATTCCCTACTTCGATCGCCTACTTTCAAGGTGATTCCGGTATTGTTCTTAATTTATTTAGCAAAATTTACATTAGCTTTTCGAACTGGATATTGCAAGAAAACTATTAAAATATTCTCACGAAATGCGCAAAATGAGAAAAAAGAAATCCGTAGGTGCTTTTATAGGGATCAATTTTGCATTGATTGGCATTATCTCTGCCACACATCTTTCTGTCTTTTTCATATCCGTTATCAAGAGTCAATTGAAAATCCAGTTCAGATTTTGACATGTTGATCAAAATAAGGACATCGGACAAAGCACTAAAATAAGCTTGGATGTGGATCAGATATCGGTTTTCAAATCATAAAATTTCCTTGGTCATTTATCCGATGATCATTAAAACAGAACCGGAAAGCATATTGAGAACGAAAAAAAAGCAACTTATGATTTCAATTTTCTACAGGTATGTAGATATGATATGTTCGTGGGCAATTCGGAGATCGAACAAAACGTTAAAGAGATTATAGTAAAATTAAGATATTTATTTAACATTTCAAAGCTTTCTTAACATCATCAGTAACCCGAAACATGCCGCCATGACCAGGAACAACCCAATCAACAATACAGCCGTAGCGCCTTCTCGATTCTCTTTGCGCAATAATATCTGCCGACAGTGGTTGCCACATCATCGGATGGTCGATGTCCTCCCCTCGCATGAATAAGTCTCCTAAACTACAGGAATTTTTTTCTCTAACAGTAGTAAATAACACAACCCGAAACCAGAACGTCGCCACGCCCCTTTGCGTCTCGAACAACAACTGCAATGTCGTCCGATGTATGTCCGCGGCATTTCACGAGCATCACATTTTCAGACAAATTTAGTGAATCGTTCTGAAACAAAATAGGTAAGTTTATATGATTAAGATAAAAATTCAAAAGTTACCTCAAAAAGAGCAGTTAAATTAAACTTTGTCCCCTGATGTGAATACCATCCTTGGTAGTGTAGAGCGTCAGGAAATTCATGCACACCACCAACGTGATCAGGGTGTCCATGAGTGCTCACCACAATATCAATAGATGAAGGAGTCAATCCGTGAATTTCAAGTGCTAAAGAAATAATATTTAGTATACGGCTATTACGGAGCCTGATTTCTGTACATCTAATCAGTTCACTTTTTGCATTGATATTTGTGCCAAGGCCGGTGTCGACAAGAATATTTTTATCCCGATCTTTTACCAATGTGATCGTGGCAATGAATACATATTGCCCATCAACTGTCTGTTCGGCTGATCCCTGAATTAATTTTCAAACTGTTTGTTTGATAATTTTTTTTTTCCATTAACCGTAAAACCTGTAATAGAGGCGCTTGCGCCTCTGTTTTCAACTTTATCTTTTCGGTGCGCCTTAACTGCAAGAACCCCTCAATTTGAAGTGATCGCATCTAATTTTCAAAGCGAAATGGTACCATTTTTAAAGATTTTTCTAAAAATTAAACTATGGTAAATAAACAACAAGAGCAGTAGAGGGCGCTTCTATTACAGTTTTTACGGTAATCATACATTTCGCAATACATGCACTGTTGGTTGTAGTTCCGACTTTGAATCTTCCAACTGTTTCAAAATTCTTGTGAGCTCGGTGCTCAATTCTTTCATACGACTCTCATAAACTTCCTTTGATTTCGCACCATTTTGACCAGGGCTTACTGAAACGAAATTCATCTCACCTATCACAGTTTTACGTGGCCTAACTATACGTATCCCTTGTTTATGACGTAAATGTTCAAAAAACCTCTTGCGCAGAACACAATCGCGTGATTTTACGCTCTCTCTGCGAAAAAAAAAACAAGTCCATAATGTGTCTCATTTACGTTGCGCTCCCCTTCTGTATCCCTCTCATAACGTCAGCGTACTCCCACGAGATTCTTTGTCTTTTAAGGGAGCAAGTTTTCGTCGCTGAGAGGATGGTTTGGCGACGGCGACAATGTCCGAATGATTTCTGGTTTTTGTCGGCGGTCGCAACGACAAGGAAATGCGGATGCATGCGCTTCTCACAGCTTTCTTATCCCGCAGAAGTGGGATTACACGGCCTTTTCTTCTCTCAATGGCGTATTGTCATTGTCTTTATGCCAGCATCGGAAAGTGAAATGCTGGGCTGGATGCGTGTGTACGGAGACTGTGTACTGGGTTGATAGTGTTTAAAGGGGGTTTATCGGACAAATGGGAAGACGGATTACACTTCTTTGCAAATATCTACTTTGCTAGTATCACATTCCACTTTCATTATATACTTTTGTGATTACTTTAATTTTTTGATCTTAAAAACTTGTTTACAAGAACAATTCATTATAAAAATAACAGTATATTTGTATGAACAGAGAAACTCACTTTTTGAAAGCTTCTGCTTTTTGTGCGTAGACTTTTCCTCACTTACAAATCGTTGCATCGGTTTCCACTTATTGGAACTATTCTACAATTGGGAATATTGAGTTAAGCATACGTTTTTGAACAAAATGTATACCGTGTTAATATCAAAGATAACTTCCTGACTGTCCTTATTCTTTGAAGCGGTAATAATTTGTTCTGGAAGCGTACTTAACGTTGTGAGATTTATATGCTCTTTTTCTTTTTTTGTCGTCTTTTCAGAAGATTTAGGTCTCAGCGAAGTTTTTATGGGTTTCTCTGTTCTGGCACCATTTTGTTTGTGCGAACGTCTATCAATGAACATTTGAATCATACTGGCAAGTTGCTCATAATCTTCTACAGATGGCTTGTCATCTAATTTTTGAACTTTAATTTGTGGCGGACGCTGTGGCGGTTTTGGCTTTCGTTTAGAAGCTGGTGTAATGATCTGAGTGATTGGTTGTGGTGGTATCATTGGAACGGGAAAGGACTCGGTTTTCTTCTTATCAGCATTCTGGAATAAAAATTTATTGATTAAATCAGGATATTCACGTAAATTTAAAAAAAAATTCCAAAACATACAGGAAACATTCCACCTTGATTTACCATCATAGGATTCATTATATCGATCAATCCAGCTTCTCCGTTTGATTCAAATTCGGGTCCATCGTCCAGATCCAACGGAATTCGTTCAACTATTGGCCTACCACGACCTCGAACAAAATCTCTGAGCACTTTTAACTCCCATTCATCAAGCTGTTTCACCGCATGTTTTGATATTACTGGAACTCAAAAGTTAAGAAGGGCAATGCATTTATTCAACTCACTATATTCAATTGCTTCCGCCGAGAGCAACAATAGAAATAGAAATAGTGACACTGCATATTTGTAATTCATTTCATAATCAACAAAAGGCTTTTTAGATTTGGTAACAAGGTAAGATGTCAAATTTTTCGCAAACTCATCAAGAGGTGAGAGAACGGTTGTATTCCGTTTTCCCTCTTCGAATGACCTCGTTTGATCGGTCCGAGACACACTTTTGTCGAGAACATACACACAATCTCGTGAAAATACTTGAATACAAACCAAACTTTCTTACACCCTTTCACGTACTTCATATATATGTCCGAATTTCAAGGAATTGTTTATAGTGTTTTCAGATGGTGTGGACATTTCAAAATTTCAAAATCAATAAAAATTAATCTTTGATAATAAAAATTATATTAAATTTCAACCTGGTGCAGAAAAGAAAGAAGAATATTTCAAAAAAAAAAAATAAATAAACAAGAAAAATAATTATTCAAGCTTCATTTCGTCGATGTTCTTTTCAAAAATGACGCTACAACACAAGACGAACGTGTAATCGATATTGGTGTGATCAGTTGCCTCTGTCAAATGGGAGTAGATACGGTGTTTGGATTGGAGCCCCTGAAAATCTCTCTGCTTATTTTCCTTTCTTTAAAATTTATTTCTAAAATTGCGGAAGTGGCATGGCATGAATTTTTCTTCTGACTTGCGGAAAATTGTGCTTGAATGCTACTATCATTGACAAACTAAAAATTCAAATTTCTTCTAAATATTTTAGTTTTCACCTCTCGAAACATGCTCTCGATGTATTCGGCAACAGACGACATGCTGTTATCGCTGTTTATCCAATTTTTGTATTCCGGAAAGAAATCTTTGAATTGAAACATCTCAAGTTTCTTCACAAGCAAGTCCTTTTTGTTGAGGAATAACATGAAATTGGACATGCTCAGAAAGCTGTTTTCACGGACAGACTTGAACAAATCGACACTTTCATCCAAGCGGTTCACAAGCTGAAATTACGTTCTCTAACTGAAGGTTTTAAATCGCATACCCCTGGTTTATCAACTTTTGCTTTTCCAGAAGCACGTACCAATGTTTTGTTCTGCACTTTGTTAGACGACGATTCCCACTGAAAATGAACAATAAAACAACAGTAATTAAGTCATAAGGTGTGCATAAAGAGATTTACTTTCTTTTGAAACTTTTAAAAGCGGTTTAACGCGAGGTGTGATGTTCATAAAACATGCTCTACAGTTTATCTTACCACAATCGACTTTGACTCTTCTTCAGACGTCTGATTGAAGGAAGCTAGGGAACAAACAAACATCACTGCCGTAACACCTTCAAAGAAGTGAATCCATTTTCGACGTTCAGTCTTCTGGCCTCCAACGTCGATTAACCTGAAAATTAAAATTTTTATCATAAACTGACTACTATTTTTAAAATCGAATTACCGAATTGTGTGACTAGTCATATCAAACGAAATTTCATGAACTCCGAGTGTCGTTTGTCTCATATGAATTAAATCTTCCTTCGTCGGAGTATAATTTGTGACCGCAATTCTCTCTAGGTTAGGAAAGAAGCTGGAAATGTAATTTTTGGGCTAATAATAACAAATGGCTTTTGATACGTACTAGTGAATGTGATCCGGGACCAATGGATGGAAAGCAAATCGTTCGAAAAACTCTTGAATGCACTTGTACGTACGAACAGAATTAATCACGTTGAGTTCATCGACTTCCTGCATCATTTCAATTTTGCTTGACTCGTGGGCAAAAAGTGTGATTAGAACCTGTAAAACTTATAAGCACGTGAGAGGTATTTGGAGTAGGAAACTACTTTTTCTTCTTTTGACACGATGATATCAGAATGGATTATGATGTTTGCAATACTGCGAAAAGCGTCAATAATGTTGTTACGGATAACAAAGATAGCGTTGACGACTTCTGTTTCATTAAAACCATCCATATAATTCACTCTGAAAATGCATCTTTTTGGTTTGGTTTTGTGGAAATTATGAAACCTCATTTGTTTCACTATGGTGCTCTTCCCAGAGTCAGACACACCGAGAAGAAGCACTTTCACTCTTTTCTTGTTTACTTGACTTTCCATGCGAATTTGTGTGTCGATTCGTCGAGTTTGACGGTCAGCCTCACGTTCCGGTTTACACGTAACAATTCCCATCGTATTTAGTTACCTAGTTGTTGCTATCTCTAGGGTAACTCTGAAAAGAAAAAAAAATTATAAAATCCTAATAGTGAGACCAAATCCAAGAAACAGGATGACGATAGAAAACAGTTATCCTTCTGTTTTCAAAGAAAGTTAGGAAAACACAAAAAACATTGAAAAAAAAACAATAATAAAGGATGAAGTTGGCGGCTTCTG
This sequence comes from Caenorhabditis japonica, assembly GCA_963572235.1. Taxonomy (NCBI): domain Eukaryota; kingdom Metazoa; phylum Nematoda; class Chromadorea; order Rhabditida; family Rhabditidae; genus Caenorhabditis; species Caenorhabditis japonica. The sequence goes on along the minus strand of OY754347.1, from coordinate 7,867,900 downwards.
ATGCTATGATAGCTCTGACTCCGCCCAAGAACACCAATATCAGTCAGATGTATGTATCTGCTTCCAGAATTAAAGTGGGAGGAGTTTTCTCATGTGATGTATAAATTTATTGAAAAATAAAAATATGAATTTTAATGCAAAAATGGTATTTTATCTTTAACTAACAAATCGTCATCAGAATTGAAAAGCTAAAGCAAAATGTAACAAATGTTTACTCTTTATTCTGAAAAAAGTATCATGATAAATGAAATCCCATAGGGTATTAACGGAAGGTAATTAGAATGTCTTGTGATTTAATGTGCTACCTTTGAAAAAAAAAATAAATTGTGCCGAATACCGAAAATTCTATACAACTGACATAAGTCGGCAAAAGCCCCACGTTTGTAGGCAGATGGCAAAACACGGAGCATTCAATTGTACAAATCTCTCTGTCTTTTCTTTTCCAGTCGTAGTTAGGAGACTGAAAGAACAATCAAAGACGGCTTCATAGTCAAAAACAAATTTTCGCCATCTTTACAGTAGTCTATATTCTATTGACGCAAAATGATGGACGTACAATATCACGATTGACGTACTTTCAGTTAGTAAAAGTTAATGATGTGTATATGTATACATTTGATAAAAGTTGCACGTCATTGAATTCGGAAAGCGCTGACAATTCTTGCTAGACGTAAATGTTTTTGCAACTTTGATCAGAGCTAGTTTTCAATTGCATCTAAATTGTAGTCGCCAATACAGACAGAATCAACAATTTTTTTCGTGGATAATCAAGACTATTAAACACAACAACAAAGATTATCGGTGTTCTGCGTCCTCGGACGAATGGTGGTGCAGCGTTCAGAGTTTGAAATTTTTTAAGTCAATCCTGGAGGGGAAATAACCGAGAAACCTTTGTAGATTTTTCTACTACCAAATTAGAGTCTGGGTGAACACGGTGGGTGAGGGCGGACCCGAACCTGCAGCCTTTCGAACGGCACCAGCCACCACTACCGACTGCGCTATCGACCACTTTTTTTTGGCTTCATTTCAAAAGCAACATCCATTTTTTTTTAAGTTTTTTGAAGTCGTGCTCATGCCTCTGAGCACAACTGCAAAACAAAAATTGGTCAGTTCTTCTATCACGAGATGTGAACGCAGATTATCTGTTGACGAAAAAAATTAACTTACGATGCTCCGACGTTTTGCAGTTTTTGTGTCGTAAGGCCCACTCATTAGTGAACACATAATACAGCAGGCGCGTAATTTTTTTTTTGATTTGTGCCAAATATTTTTTGGAAATTAGGCACACATTAAGCGACCTTTTCAAATTTTACTGACAATCGACTGTTCTACAAACTAAGTTTGGATTGTTTGGATTATTTCCAATAAAACACAATATTTTTCTTTAACTTTTTGTCATTGAATGTTGCAGATGTGAAACTGACTTTCACATCTCTCTTGTTTTATTACCAAACATTATTTTTTGAAGAGCTTATGGGTTCAAACACAATTCCACCGTTAGGTTTCATCAACATCACATTCAACACACTGTTTGAAACGAATAAAAACTTTATCGTCCAAGCGAGAAAAGACAGTTTCGATATGATAATTACTTCGAAGACCAAAATAAAGCATCAAATTGCTTGTGAGCACCGAAGCGCTAAAGCTATCCAAAACGAATCCCACTAAATAAGAAAAGTGTAACAGATCGAACGACCGGAAGAGAAGGAATTGAGAAAAAAAAAAGAAGAAGAAATGGTAAGAGGAGCAAAACGACAGAAATTAACACTACGACCGGAGGTGAGAAAATGAAACAAGTCGATAAAGTACCAGTCTTTGAGAATGGATTTTCAGGAAAAGCTAATTAAAGGACATAGATTGATAGAAAGTGGGTGGAAAAACAACGAAAAAGTTTAAAGAAAATACTGGAGAACAACGTTTTACAAAAGTTATTTGGCAGACAGAACAGGAGCCGACATGACTAGAGAAGTGTCCCATGGTTAACGGCATGTTTGGATGCCCGTATTAGTAATTTTGAAAAAGAAAGCAAAACGATAGAAAAAGTTAGGCAAGAACGAATTTCGGGCCTATAAAGTGATTGAGAGTCAAGAATGGTAGGGGATGGGTATCATGGTAAAAACGGAAACAATAAAGTAAAGATTTTCGTTAAATATGTAGAGAAGATAGTTATTGAGTGAGAAGAGTTTTATCCTCCGGCTCCAACTCCTTGCGGTCCGGAATTGTGCTCTCCAGTTGAACGTCAATCTAAAAAGTATAACATATCGGTGGAATATTAAAGCTAATGCACGAAAAAAGCAAAACTTGTATAATTACTTACAGGTGGCACAGTCGGGTTAGTGTCATCATTTAACGTTCCACCGTAGATCATAAGAACCACAAGAAGAATTGCAAGAGTGATGACTTGACCACTAATTGTAAACGTCATAAAAAGGTTGGCAAGTAGCTGGTTGGAGTACATTAAGCATTCGCTGCTCTAAAATGACAAAATTAGCACATTTTTCTCTCAAGCTGTGAATAAAGTACCGAGCTGCCACAAGAATCGGATTGGTATTTGATGCAGGAAACATCAAACATCCATCCAAACAGAACGGGAGCTGGAATGGTTCCTATCACTCGGATCATAATCCATTGGATTCCAAGGGCAAAAGATCGCTCGTTGTAGTCAACAGTTCTCAAAATGACTGAAATGATTGGAACAGCAACAGCAAATGTGCAAAAAGACAGTGGAGCAAAGAAGAGCAAGAAGCCAAGAAGTTCCGTGCATTGCGGCTCGCAAACTCCTCTTTTCACAATTCTCGGCCTTTGTTTAGTGATTGTTGGAACACAACTGCATTCGGTGTATTCCTAAACAAATTTTTTTCGTTGTTTTTTTTCGTTCATAATCGAACGGGAATACATGTAGCCATTCTCAACTTGAATTTATGTACCTTATTTACTCTAATTGCCGGTCATGCCCTTCTATTGTTTACTTTTTTATCACAAAACTAGGCAAAGAACTTTCTAAACAGGCAAGCATGAGACGGCTGAAGTTTTTTTTTGGTGCATCAACTTCTAATTAGTCGGATGTTGAGATGAAAAGTAAAAAAGGCATGCTGGGCAATTAGAGTAAATACAGTATATGCCTCATTACCTTGAGAGAAACGGAGTAAGATTCTGCACAACCAGCATAGCATGGAGAGTAGTATGTAAAAAGTCGACCGTCCTCCAATTCTGCACACATTGGCCTGTACTCTGATGGATCACAAGAACACTGATTGTTGCATGAGGAGACCAGTTCTGGATCTTTGGAGTATGTCATATTGTAGTCCGGAATCACACCCCTAAAAAGTTTTTATTTGATTTATTTAACTCAAACCAAAGTTCCGTGTCTCTATTTAAAGCCCTTACTCAGAGTCTGGGTATTCCGAGTCAACGCCAACCATTGGAGCGTGTGGACAATAGATGAGATACATTGGGGAGAAGAGCAGCGAGAGGAAGATGAGCCCAATGGCAAACTTGAGCATTTTACTGCTATTCAGGCGGAAATGATTTACTATTCCACCAGTAATCATACATCCCATTCCCGCCATTGGAACCATCACACATCCGATGAGCAAATTGGCTTTGCTTGGCTTCACACTGAATTGCCTTTCGAGATACTTTGACATGAACGAAGACGATCCAGTTACAACCAAACTGTCGATTGCCATTGCACATGTGATAATCATAAATGGGCCGTTGGTCAAAATACGATAAATGGCAATTGGGATGTGACGGACGTCCAACCAGATCTTGTACCACAATGGACCATCACCTCTAGTTGGAATTGAAGAGTACAGCAATGATACTTGTTCTGCAACGTTATACATTTTATTTTGTTTCTCATCTGCTTTAAGCAGCAGGGAACAAATAAAAAGCAAGACATTTTTTGTTCTACATATGTACATAGATATTGCACATTTCTATAAACTATAAAACTACATTTCTAATGCTTCTCAACTGAATAAAAAATACAATATTTGTATATGTGTATGTATGTCCAAGGCATTTATAAATTGAAACCAACAGAATTCTCACCTGGAACAGGAGCATCGCTGTAGAGGGCTGCAGTTTTGTTGGATCCAGGCATCCCACAGCATTCTGGAGTTCTACGTCGATTTGACACAGCGGCATCTTGAAGACGAGTTCGGTGCCATTTAAGAGACGCCGGAAGAACTTTTGGAAGGGATGCAAGTGGAAGAACAGCTACAAATCCCACGAACGAGGCGACAATGAATGAGAGCCACCAGGCACCAACCCATGTCGGATCAGTTTCACCAGAGGACACTCTGAAATGAGAATTTTTTGGTGATAATTTTTATGAAAATGGGGAAAAGGCTTACTTCAATATCTGTTCTGGAGGCAAGTGCCAGAAATCGGTATGATACTGCAAAGACACAGAAGCTGCTAGGAATCCGATTGCGGGTCCAAAAACAGCAAAAGAATAGAAGATTCCGACAAAAAGCGAAGACTTTGCAGTTCCCACATTTTCATCAATATACGACACTCCGATTGTAAACAATGGGGTTGCTCCAATTCCATGAAGCAGATGAGCAAAACAGAAAATGTAAAAATACATATCTATTGACGAATGTTGAGTTTGGTTTTCAATTTTACATGCTGTTTGTGCAAGAGCTTCCGGGGAACTTGTATCGTTTCGAAAAACTGAAAATATGAACATACATACGAAACATGAGTCATTGGGTTTTTTTGTAATTTATTTTTTAAGTTATCAAAACATTTATGATTTTTTATTCATTTCCATTTTTTGTTGGTGTTGTTGTAAAAGCAAATAAAAATACATACATATGTATTCCTTTGATGAGTCACAAAGATCATCAACGTTTTTTCTTAATGTTTGTGTTCTTATATTTGTCAAATTGTTGAAACCGATCTATTAATGAAACGTAAAACGAGAATCTTACAGTTTTCTATTGAACATGTGCCCAGTGACATGTTTGATTGAGATGTTGAATAAGAATCGGACATGATGTGTGGAGTTGAGAAAATCAGCGAGCCCAGCGCCATACACGCCAAACCGATCGCCAACACGGACGGCTTACTGTGCCGACCTCCGAAATATGACACCGGGATACAGAAAAGTACGTAACCAAAATCGTAAAACTGGACGATTCTACCCATATGACTTGAGCTGAATTTGAAGCGGCGTTCAATTGATGAAATGGCCGATGGAACAAGCCCGTTGACTATCAGGCCCTGAAAAATGGAATATAACTGATTGTGCTTGTTTTTTTTTTGTTTTAAGTTACCTGAATACTGCAATAAATACAAAGGAGGACTATCATTGGTAGTTTTTTCCCCAACCATTGCAACCATCTAGGCCTCCAACTACCCAGTCCACACTGTGATTCTTCTGTGAGTACTGTCATTTCTCGTTCGATCAGCTCGTGTTGTTGTGGCTGAAAAAGGTCGGTTTAGTTTAGGATTGATAAAAAGTAAACTATTTTTTAAAGAAAATTTTTAAAAAATTTAAAATTTAAACTCAACCATCCTGGTCACTAGCAAGAGCGAAGAGTGACGAAATGACAGGAGGGTCTTACCGAAACTATGATTCTTTACGTTTAAAGAATAGCGATGACGCATTTTTTTTCCAGTAGATGGTTTATGCAAATATTAAAAAAAGAAAAGAAATTGAAAACCAAACTAATTCTTTAGTTAAATTAAGAAAAACGCATGACTAAACTGTTTATCCTCAAGTCTTATTTTTCAAGTTAAAACGAAAATGTGTGCATAGCGGCGAGCTCTGATGCACTTTTGCGTAATTAGAACTGAAAGGAAAAGTTGAAAAATAGAAAGTGTACATATTTATGTATATGCATTTGTGATCTTTTTTGACGTCAAAAAATCTTACAATTAGTTATTTAAAAATAAAAATAATAATATGAAAAATAGCCTAGTTTTGCTTCTATGTCTTAAAGCAATTTTTAGCCACCAACTAAAAAATAGAAATTAATGGCAAAATTTAATTGAATGATTTTTCATCAATTAAGAATTTTTATGAATACAAATTTGTTTTTTCTTCTTTTAAATCTCAGAATAAACTTTGAGCAACTGACCAGGCAATTGCTTTTAAACAAAGAATTGGGAAGATGTGCTAAGTGCAACAAAAAACGGAATTTTCCTTTTTTTTTTTTTGGTGTGCATTTGCAAAAAAATCAGAAGAAAGAATAAACAAAAAATCTTACTGGAAGTCGAACTTCTTTTCGTCGCAATGCTTTTTCCATCTGACGGGGAGGTATTCCCTGCGACGCTTGTCGCATGTGGCTCCTGAAAAAAGAACAGAGGGTGGAGGAAAATTAAATTTTTTCTTCGAAGACAAAAAAAAAACGCCAAGCTAATTGTGAATGGTAGAAAAGATAGAAATAGAAACTCGCGGTTTTTGCTCACCATTTACTCCGTGTCCGTTGGGCTGAATAATCTGATCTCAAGTCACCGGGACATGAACGTGTTTCTGCGTCGTCTGAGCAGCCAACTGCAGAATCGTCGACGCTCCGGTCACCCATTTTTGTATGAAATGCGTTGTTTTCTTTATCGTTTGGATAAAAATTAGCAGCGCATCTGGAAAATTAATTGGATTGAAAGAGTTTTGAGGGTATGTGTGTATGCGAGAAGACAAAAAAAAAAGAAGTGAAGAAGTAGACATATTTTGCTTAAAAGGTCAATTTCACTGCAAAGATATTGAAAAAAAAGAAGATAATGAGTTTAATTATTGAAAAAAGAAGAGAAAAGAGAAAAACAGAGAACAGAAATATTCGAAAATGAGGAATGAAAGAACACGAGTAAACTTATATTTTTTTTTATAAACGTCGTCTGAAATCTAATAAGTTCTAACGAAATTCTGTAGTTTATTCTTACTAACAATTTGCGTTTTTGTTGACAAGTTTTTAGGTAACAAAGAAAAAAAGAGAAACAACTTTTGAACCAAAAACTTTAACCAACGGAAAAACAAAAGTTCGCCTAACTCATTTTTCCAATTTGCTCCTCCCCCTCAGTTGTGAGCTTGAACAACTCGGGCACACATCGTACTGGCTCCATTCCAAACGAATCAATTGTACAACCCCGGGAAAAGCAGTAAGAATAAATGAGGTGAAACGCAAAATAAAATGCTCACAGGCGAGTCGCCATTGTTTTTGGTGGTGCCGTTGTTTGGACGGCGGATGGCGGTCATCTCCTTGCAAGGCAAAGAGAGTGCTCGTCTGTGTGTGTGCGCCAGTGAGAGAAAGAGGCCTTTGAGCCATATTTCTGGAAACAAGAAGAGAAACGGAAAAAGGCGAAAGCGGGGGCCAGGCCGTAGGGTACATTAAAAAAGTTTGGACATGTCCAGTTGGTTTTCAAGCGGGGACCACAATGCGTTGATCGGAGCCAATAAAAGAAAAAAAACGAGCACGTTGACAGGAGGATTTATTGTGAGAAAATGCCCTTTTGGCAGTTTTTTACCCGCTTATAGTTAAGATAAATATGGAATTCTTATCTTGAAAATACACGTTAAACGAAAAGGTGTATTTATGTATGTATGTGTATTTAACGTGAGAAAAATACAATTTAAAAGGGAAAATTCCGTATTTGATCCATAAATAGATATTTAAAAAATATAGCAAAAAAACCTTTAAAAAATTAAATTGGATAGATGCAAAACATTATTATACATAGAAGTACAAAAAGCAGCCGGTTTTTTTTCAGGCAGCTGTATTCTAATCAGATCAGCAAGATACGCTAAATGCATGAAAATTTAAAGAGTAAAGCATTTTTCGGGGCTGAGAGTCTTGAAACTCATAGAATGTCGCTGTTTCCACGCTCTCTTTTCTACTCTGGGTTCGGATTTCTCTCCCTGACACCACCCTCACGAAAAACATGGCAGAAAAAAACTCGGAGAGCACAAAAACACATTGTCGTATTTCTCAGAAACATCTAAATTCAAAATGCTTTGAGGGCACAGCATTTCAAAAATCAAAAAAAAACTTGCGGTGGGGTTTTAGAAAAGCAGAAAATAAAGAATAAGAAACAGGAAAACCAAGGTTTGAATAGTCTGTGCTGTTCGACGAACTGCAAATCAATCGGACTTGAGCTATGATGCGATCGGTCACTTTTGGGTAAATAAACCCAGTAAACAGCCGAATATAACCGAATATAAAGAAAGCGGTCGAGAAGAGAAAGAAAGAAGACAGAATAGTTGGAAGAAAGAGTTTCAGGCGGCCACACCAATCGGATCTAACCAAGTTAAAAAAAATACTATCAGATCTTCTTTATTTGACTTCTTCCAGAAAAATTAGAAATTAGATTTTTCAAAAATGTAAAATTAATAAATTACTCTTATTCTCAAATTAATGCAAATGTGTTCTAAAAATTGCCGGGTGGGATATAAAAAAATATACCGACTGAGATACAAGAGGTGGAGAGAATGTCTTCCTTTGGGGCGATAGTGGCAACTCACCAACAAAACAATCAAACAAAACAAATATGAGCCTAGTAACAAGACTACCAAAGGGTGTCGTGCCATATTGTGCACAAAAAAGTGTGTCAAAAGTTGTATTAGCAAGCTCAGTCATTTATTCATCACCAAGCTGTTTTACAAGTTTTTTTTTGTGTTTCTTGGTGACAGCTTTCTTTGAGTTAGCAAAAGGTGCGTCGGTGGACTAGAAATAGATATTTGAAATAGAAAAAGAAACCGAGTGAAGTGGAAGAATTGGAAACTTTTCTCTTCTTGCTTTATATTTCTATCAAAAAAGTGGACGACACAGATATCGAACATCCCGTTGAGTAATGTATATAATTCTATGGTAATCATAATCGTAAAAATATCAAACCTATTGTTGCAAATGGTAATCCGTAGACGTGGAACGATGGATAGACGGCGAACAGCTGTTGATGATTAAAACAAGAATATCCCACTTTATAGAGAGGAACGAAAACTCAATGACGCGAGACGAGAATTATGCTATGCTAGATCAATGGTCGGCAATGGACAAAGGAAGCAAAGCGCGAAAAATCCAATACCAATGTTATGCAATTATGCAGGGATATATGTGGAAATTATTCGCCAATCAATCAGACTTTTTTTGCCGAATGGATGTGTATGTATATAAATATTTTTAAACAAAAAAATTTATACCATCTAAATAGGGACGGCTGAGAGAAAGGTAATATGGTTGGTTGGGCAAAGACGGTGGGAAGAAGGAAAGGTGACGAGAGGGCAAACAGTTTTTGCGGGGAGAACAAGGTGTGGTATAAGCAGGTGAAATGAAGACCACCGAACTGGTCAAACAACACAAAAAGTTTTTGCAATCAAACATCAGAATCCGTCGTTGTCGCTCGAATTCCTTCCGGCCTCACATGAGAAGAATTTCGTCAAGAATTCTAATTTGATTTTTTTTTCTCTTTCTTCATTTTATTTTTGAGCTTGATTTCTTGAGCAAGCTTTTCGATATAGTCGCTAATGTAAGAAAATGTATCGTCAAAACAAAAAAAAAAGAGGAAAAGAAGAGCTGTGACTAAAAAGAAAAGAAAAGAGGAACAAGGAAACAAAGCTAAGTGGTGAATCATCGGTTAAGAATGAATAGATTCTAGAAAATATTGACTGAAAATAAACACGTTCATTTTGAAATGCCTAATTTTTTTAAACCCCGTTTTTTTTTCGGGAAATCGTTTGGCATATACATATATTTGGCTTCTTCTTTTGTTCCCCAAAACAATAGTGTTTAAGCAAGCAAAAAAAAAAACACAAACAGCATCTTGGAACAGTTTAGCCTCTCTTTAAAAAAAAAAAAAAAACGTTTGCAACACCAACACGAAAAAGCAACGAAAAGTAAACAAAACAAAACGAGAGAAAAGGAGACAAAAAAGTGACGAAGAGGCAAAATACTCGAAAATAAATATCATTTTTCAGTGCGAATCTGTGCTCACTTAAAGCTCACTGAACAGGGGAACCTAATAAATTGCGGTAATTGAATAAATAGGGGTGAATTGAAAAGAAGAGATGCCTTCCTTTCACTCAATGTAATACCCACCCAGAAAAATCACATACTCCATTTCAAACAAAGAGGGTCTATGCTTCAGCACAGAACCAAAAAATTTGAAATCGGAAATGAGAAAAAGAGGCAAACTGAGAAGCAAAAAAAAAAAGAAAAAAAAAGAAAAGAAAAGCTAAGTCTGGTAGGTTTCTGAGCAGAAAACAAAGCAAAAAAAGTGGAATTCTCACGATATTTTGTGAAAAAATGGATGGAATTTCATGATAGAATTCGTTAAAAGGAAAGAGTGGTGAATTCTGAAGAAGACAGATTTAGCGATGAAGCAAAGAGTTGGAGGAAAAATGGGGAAACAAATAAGTGCGCGTTGGAGAAAAGAAAACTGGGAAAAGAGCAAGCTTCAAGGTTGTCAAGGAGAAGAAATTAGATTTATGTATACATGTATATAATGGGGGACAAGCCAATTTAGCTTTAAAAAAAACTCACCCTAATCACAGCGGGGAAAACCCAAATCGATTCTATACAACGCCGCAAAATGTTTTCTTTCCTTTTTTCGTGTTGTTGGTGGTTCTAACATGACATACAACACGCATTGTTTGGATTGTGTATGAGGCTGCGGATAGTATATGGGCAGAGGAAAATTGGAAATGAAAAATGAAACAAAATTCAATGCAATGCACGAGCAACAAAGAAAAATTAAACAAAATTCATTGCAAATGGCAATTGAGTGGCCAACGAACGACCGCAAGTGACGGATGTATGTGTGTGTGTGTGTGAGTGGGCTCCATGGATTTCAGAAATTAATTGAGAGTGGAGAGTGGTGGTCGAACGTGTTTTTTACCAAATGATTGTTCAAAAGCGATAAAATCAAAGGAGAATGGATTGGATTGGATTGGATTGCATGCATGCACAAGGCGCAAGGTCAGTCAGCTAAGGATATCGCTCACCAACTGCCGGCAGAGTAGCTATTAAAAATGGTCAGGCAGGTAGTTTTACGGCGAGCGAACTATAAAAACTGTTTACGGTTGAATTGAAGAGAGAAAAAAACACTTGAAAAAAAAATTATTGAATGAAAGTGTAAATTATTTAAGTCATTTTTAAAATCTATAAAATTGCGGTAAATTCAGAATATATTTAGAATCAAAATATCTTTTTCAATCCACCACAAAATCGATTCTGATTTCCCTACGTCTAATCTGCGCACAGTGAACGTGTGTCGTGAAAAAAGAAAAAAAAAGATGTCAAGGTTGGACCTCATTGTTCACTTTTTCCTGCGAAAACACCTGTTCTACCAATTTGAATGCTTCTTTTTCGTGTTCGTTCGTTGGTGGTGGGTTGTTTTTCACATTTTTATCCCCAACTGATTAGCAAGAAGCTTGAAGGAGGAAAAAAAGAAAGAAAAAAACGAAAAAACGAACAGAAAAGCAAGAAAAAGACAAACGATATCATTTGGAAAAAACTGGGTGTCGAGTGACTCCGGATAACAGTTGTTGTATGTGACGAAGAGGGATTTGCGAAATAATGAGGAGAAAAAAAAAGAAAAAGAAGAAGACGAAGAAGAAGCGGGCGGAAAGTTCAATTCGATTTGAAAATTGCATGTTTTCATCGGGAAACTCAAAAAAAGAAGAAACTAAAGAAAGAATGAGATCTTGCTCTGCTTCTCTGATCGATCAGATTTGATCACTCGTCATCCTGTGTGTATGTTTTTTTTTGAGGAAAACACTAAAACATATGTTTCCGCTTCAAAAGAGGTCGCATAAAAGTTTGGAAGGATGCCTGGCCATCCTGACTAGATTGAGTTGGAGGGGAAATATACGGGGCAGTTCACACTAAAAACGTTTACATATCAATTTTTGACAAAACTTTTAGTTTCGTTCATAGAAATGCGAAAAATGTTTTAACAAAACAAACAGTTCCGCTAAAATGCAAAGAATGCAAGTTATTTCTAAAAATCACAAACAAAACCTTAAATTCTTAATTTAAAAAAATTTCAAATCAGTTTTTTATTGTTCGAGCGATTCGGAAATTAATTTTTTAAATATTTCTATATTTTTTGTTACTTTTTGGCGTTTTCTGAAATCGTTTAAAAAAAACTTCACGAAACCAACATTTTGAGAAGTACGCAATTTAGTATTCTCAGTAGGAAGCGCTGCAAACTCGCTCCATTCGCACAATGGAGGACGCGGCCACGTTGGCGACGAGAGAGTGCAGAAAATTGAGAGAGCGTGGCCAATGTTTCGCTCTGATTTCTCTGAATCTCACTCCAAATGCATGCGCAGTTCACTGTGCGATTGGAGCGAGTTTTCAGCGTTTTATACCGAGTATAACTGAACAACAATAATAAAAAAAAATAAAAATCCGTGATCCCATGGAATGCCACCAATTTTTAAAAAGTATTCATCTTCTCTTTTGTTTTCTCTTTTCTTGCCTAGTTGTGTAAAGAGGGAAAGCAAACTTTCTGCAAGTTACTCGCACAAAAAACGCAATTGACATCATTCTGGTATGCTGTTTTCATGTCAAAATGTTATAAAACTAGATCGAGACATCCGAGTTATTTTTCACGATTGAGTGAAAAGCAAAAAGCATGAAAATAAAAATGAAAAGAAAGTTAGAAACCGAAATTAAATAAGAAGAAATTTGAGACATTTTTTCGTGATATGTCTGCGTGTGATTGTTGGTTAGAAAGAGAGAAAAAATGTGTTTGTGTGTGAGTTTTTTTTTGAGAAGAATGAAAAAAAAGAAAAAAAAGAATAAACTAAACTGGTTTGGTTGCACTTATTCCAGTTAATAGTTTTAATATCCAGTTTATGAGATAAAATGAACGAATCAGATAGATGAGTCAATTCAGAAAGTTTAAAATCATTAACGGAAGAGGACGCAATAAATCGAGGGTTGGGGAGGAAGGAGGGGGCGGTAATTTATCACGCTTCTTCTAAATGTTGCAATATTATGTTATTACGTCGTTGATTTGAAAATCAGAACATCTCTGAGAAGGCAAAAAATAACTGCGTATTAATTTTTTCCTTTCTGATTTTTTTTTGTAATGCTCGTTGTGTTAAATAGTTTTCGAAATTTTAAAAATCAGGCATTCCTTTTCCATGCAAACCGTTTACAGAGACTTTAAAATTTTCAAGTTTTAAAGCTTTCCACAGGTTGTTTGGAACGTGACACGTTTGCTCCAGAAGACAAAGAGGAAGAAAAAAAAACCAAAACAGAAACTCAGCTTTCACGGATCTTCAATTACACACAAATAACCAGGAGCAAAAATAGACTAGAAGTCTGTGGCGCAAAAGCAGAAGCACATTTTCTATGATGCGTTGTTTCTCTGCCTGGGTCTCTGAAGTGCCCGGCCCCTCAACTCGCACAATTTTGTGACACACACTACTTCTCATCGATTTCTAGTTTTTCTTCACAAATGGTGTCAACGTCTTCTTGAAGCAATGCGACAACGTCTTCTTCTTCTTCTCCTTCTCCTTCTCATTTTCTTCCTTTCCTTTCTTCGTATTTCATTTCTCAAATCATCAATTGAAACAACCAAACGAAACTAATTCGCCCTCATTCACACCACACAGATTTGACCAGAATTACTGCCAATTTAAACCGTGTTCGAACGAATTTGATATGTCAATGCCAATGTTTTAGGAACAGATTAGCCCTAGTCAACAATTATATGTGTAGGAGGAAAATAAAAACTAATGTGAGGTCTAATGGGATTCTACGTGTTATAATTGGCACAATTTGCAGTTTTGAATTTGCAGCCCACGCGTATTTTTAGAGTAAAATTAAATCGTATATTATTGTTTGTAAAACTACTAATGAAACAGTTTCTTCCTCGTATGCGGTTTTGCAGTCGATAATAAGAAAAAGTAGTCGTTGGCCAGCAATATGACACATAGCTTTGTTTTCTTTTGGGTAGCCGGCCGCGTTATCAAACATTGTTAAGATCACGTATAAAAGGTTAGGTCAACAGAAACCAAATAAAAAACATCCGTGTGGAAAGGTAGTGTTTTTGAACCAAAATAAAAATTAGAAAGGGAAAAAAGAGTGAAAAGGCGTATAACGGGCACTTTGTATTACAATTTTAAATACAGCAAATAAAGTCCTCTCGATCTTTTGGTTCACCAGTGTATTTGCGTTCTATGAAGTGTCCCAAGAGGTACCTTTGATCAGAAAAAAACACGACAGAGGAAATAAAATAATAATTACCTAACGGGTCATATTAGAAAAATATAACCGTGCCCCACTACAAAACGGATTAATCAAAATATTCCAAAATAAAATTCTCGGTAACCGCAAATCATCTGGGAGAAAACTGGTAAATTGAAAACGGAAAAGAATGAAATTCCAACTGGGAAGCGCTGACATTAATCAAATTTATGCTAATTTTGCGCACTATTCGTTCGTCTGCAACGAGCTAATCGGTTTGGAACGTATGCAAATGAGAGCGTAAAATCGACGACAAAAAAACAAGTGACCGGGAGGCGAGTCTAACCACTTTTGCAACGTTCACTGTTTTTTGATGTCTACCAGTCTATAGGATTATTATTATTATTATTACAAAAATAGCATAGCAACAAAAAAAAATCATTTCTACCATGAAAGAAGCCGCGGTGAGAACAAAAATAAAAGAAAAAGAAGCAATGATTATGTTTTGCCAGCAGTATGTCTTTTGTAAATTTATCAATTCCATGGCAAGGTAAAAACAAAGTAAATAAAAAAACACAGGAAGAACAACCAACAACATAAAAAAATGATCGCAGCGTTGTTCAGATGAAAAAAAAAAAGAAACAAACAATACGAGGCACTACAAATGCTACATACATAGAATTCTGTTTGACTGGTATAGTAATGCAAAGATTTCAATTCCAATTTTTATTATAAGAGAAAATAAAATCAGTGGGAATGGTTCTGGAGAAGAAACGAATAATAAAATAGAATGGGGTGAAAAGGGCCGGGTGGTGTGAGAAACAGATGTGGAGAAAGAAATACGTATTTCATGACTTTACCCTTCGGGGCCGAGTCCACCCATTAGTTCAACTATCTTTGTGCTGTTCACGCCACGGATCGTCACTAACGACCAGTCAAACCAAAGAGCAAATATAAGAAAAGAGGAATCAAAAAATAAGACAATTTATGTATCGTTTATCATTATTAATAAATTGGTTATAAAAAAATGACATTTTTATTAAAACATTCCTTATCTACCGTTTCTCAGCGAAAATTGAAAACGAAAGCAAAACATCAGGTGGGTGTCAATTGAAGATGTAACTAACTTATGATCAACAATAAGACAGACAGTTTGTCGTAGAAGAAACTTTGTAAAAAAATGATAAGAACTTGAAATGTTAAACAATGTATTGCTAGGTTAGTAAGCTTCGGAAATAAATTTTTTTTAAACATTAAATGACTTTTTTCAAAAGTGTAAAATTTTCGAGAAAAGAAAAGGGAAAAGAAAAGGAAAATGAGAAAGAGGAAGTGTTTGTTCAGTGGAAGTTAAACGTTCAAAAGTTTTCCTTGCAATACATTTGACCTTCCTTTTCTCTCCGAAACTCAAACTATTATAATTTTTTGAACACATTTTTGTTTATTATTTGCAAATCTTTGCAAATAACTTGCGAAAGATCAGAAAATGAAAATACTCAAGATGTTGTTAAAAGATGAGTTTTTGTTGGATTCTTTTTTCATCACATTTATGTATATTCGGAGAAAAGTTGAGCTGAGCTCAAGATTTTTATTGCTTCATGATGTTTTTTTTTGTTTTTCTCTCTTTTAACAAGAGCGCACCATAAAACTTTAAAAAATGTGATCATGAGTGCATGGATTAATGTTGTTTTCTTCCTAGATATTGTTGATGATAAAAGATATGAGAGTTCCATCTATTTTTCAATTGAATTTTATTTCTGCGTGGCCTGCAGTGTGGATAACAACATTTCTAAGATATACCTAAAGCTCACATCAGAGAAGCAAGCAGGTGATTTTGGGAAACACACCAAAATAAAACATTAAAATATTCTGATCAGAGAGTGAAAACCAAAACTTTATTAAATTCAAAGGTATAAAACCAATTAGCGTCTGGCATAACCTGGTCCAGTGCGTGGTGGTGGGCAGTGATCGCAAGATCCTGGTTGTCCTGGCGGTCCACGTGGTCCAGTTCCACCATGTGGTCCTGGAAGTCCATCGGATCCCTTCTCTCCTGGGTCTCCTGGAAGTCCGGGTGGTCCAGCCTTTCCTGGTTGTCCATCTTTTCCTGGTGGTCCTGGTGGTCCCTGTGGTCCAGGTGGTCCTGGTGGTCCCGGTGGGCCTGGTGGAGCTCCATTAATAACCTTTCCAGGCTCTCCAGTTGGTCCTTTCTCTCCTGGAACTCCTGGAGCACCTTGTGGACCGGATGGTCCTGGTGGTCCTGGAAGTCCTGGCACTCCATCTTGTCCTGAGGTTCCGGCGTCTCCTTGTGGTCCTGGAAGTCCTTTTGGCCCTGGTGGTCCAGCTGGTCCTGGTGGTCCTGGTGGGCATTTTTGGCATGGTGGTTTGGGTGGTGGCCCTGGAAGAAGAGCTCCGTCTCTTCCTGGTGGTCCTGGGTTTCCTGGGCGTCCTGGAGCTCCTGGGCGTCCGTCTCTTCCTGGAGGTCCTGGTGGTCCTGGTGGACCAACTTGGCAAGTACAGCAGGATCCAGCGGCGGAAGATGGTGGGTTGGACTGGATTGGCTGGGCTCCGTAGTTTTCTCTGCGAGTTCGGCGAGCAGAGCGAACTGGAATTCCTCCTGTGGCAGATTGGACAGTAACCATTTCACGCCACATGTCACGGGATCTGGTCTGCAATTTGTTTGTTTATAGAAATGTTTCTCAAAATAAAGTGTTTACCTTGCAGAAATCAACTTCGCTGTTCATAACAGATTGCAAATGCTGCACATGATTGTAGACGAGTGGAACAATAATCACAGTAGCAATCATAGACACCGTGGCAAGAGTGGCCGAGGCAATAGCCAAGGTACGGAGCGAACGCCGTGGGGCGCTCTTTTGCTCCATTTCTGAAATGAAGAAAGATTGAAAATATGTGTAACAGGAGAAAAATTATGAACAATAAATGATATGTAACGAATCCAGAAATGAAAATGAAAGAAAAACGTATGTATTTGAACATTTATATCAGTTGATGTGACCTAATTAGAACGAGACTGACTGACTGACCTGGATTATCTCTTTCTATCTCCGACGGTTTTCACTTTTTGCGACCACCCGATGGGTTGTACTCAACTGCACAAGGATGTACTGATTACAATAATGAGATAACGTGTGACTCTGGAGACTAGCAAAAGCGAAAATATTTTTTTACGGTGGGAAAGTGTTCTTACTTTCTTTATCTTTAACAGGAATAAAAAATGGAGTGCATGTATGTACACTGAAAAAATTAATCAAAGCAAGAAAAAAAAAAGAAAAAAAAAAGTAGTTTTAGAAGTCTGAAACTATTTTTTAAATTGGTATGCGGATTTTTATCTATTTTGAATAATAATAATTATTATTATTTAGCAGTGCGTTTGTTTTGGAAACATGCAGATTTCGTAGCCAGCTGCGTTTCTGCAGTTTTACAATTGCCCGCCTTTATTGCTTTGTGAAAAGAAAAATAAATACTTGTTCCGAAAAAATTATGATAGGGTACGCCAAGTCAGGGACTTTTAGGGGAATCTACCACTAGCTGGTCATTAGCTGCCTATCAGCTGCCCATTAGCTGACCAGCAGCTGCCCATCATCCGCTCCGGGCATGTCTGCCAAATTTCGTAACAATTTGCCATTTTTCTCGCCAACCAGGGGCTATAAATTGTATTGTTTTTTTGCATAATAAAAACTCTCCGTTCGTTTTTCTGTCAGTCTGTCTTCCATCCTGCCTGACCGCTTTGCGCAGAACTGCGCAGCAGGCTTTTCTTCAACTTGAACTAGTGCCATATGAGCAGAACCCTAACAATGAGAATTTCACAATTAGCTTGTTTGCTAAATGATCGAAAATCACAATGCCATCAAAAACCAAATCCAGAAAAATCTCATAAAAATTTTTCTTCGCTTGTCTTTGTTTCTTTTTCCAAAAAAACTTTGAGTTTACTGAGATTATGTTACACACAGCACAACCCATCCTATTTGTCTTCATCAAATGATCCTTAACGACCTCTTCGTTATCATTTTTTCTCACTGACTTATATCAATCCATTTCAGATGAATTGCTATTTTCTTCTAGATGGTGAATGTTCAATTATTGGAGTATATTTTTCACAATTGGAGACTTCCAATATTTTTACAAAACCCCCACTTTGACTATTCCAAATATGATTTTGAAGTGGATATCGAAGTGGAAAGCAGCTCAGTGACCCATGTTATTGGGGGAAGAATATTTAAAACATTGTAAGTCTGTTTAGATTATATTTTTAAATCTCTGAAATTGAACACTTTCAAATTGTAGTCATTTCAAAAGTCGAAAAAATGAATCCATTGTGTTTTATCATTCTGGCCAATTTTTAATAACATTTTTCACAGAAAAAATAAATCATTTAAACCAAAATGATTGTATGTGTTTACTGTAATTGCCCTTCTGGGGACCGCTACTAGGCCGGAACGTAAAAAGCACTTTGCAAAATAAGCCCGCAGCCATCAATAAGTAAGCACCAACTCAATAATTTTTGGCGGTTAAAGCCAAATGCATAAGACGCACGAATTGATCTCGATGACCAGAAGCTAATTATAATGGCTATGAGCCGTTTTGGATAACTTTTCTTTTCAATTACTCCCACATTTTGAATTCTGAACATCGTGTGCCTCAAAAATGTCGCTGTTTTCTGCGGCTAATATCTATATCCGACGGCTAATAGCCATATTCGTTGGCCCTCAGTTATTATCGACCAATATCAGCCATTTTCAATCTTTTATAGCCTCATATCTACCTTATATCGACATAAACGTTGCACAAATTACCTCAGTTCATAAACAAATACAGTTAATATGGTAACTAAACCACGAAAAATTTTGAGCTTTAAAACACAAGAAAATACAGACATACAGCATAGCGAGACTATGCCCAATTTTCTCTTTTATACGAAACCACTAAACTGTTTTGTTAACAGATCTGAATACCCATTGTTCATTCATCCATACGCTCATGACAACCAAATCCACAAAATGATCGAAGAACTTGAGGAGTTTGTGGACAGTTAGTCAATACATTATTTTTCACACAAAAGCAACAAATAGAACAACATACAGTTTTCAGCAATAATAGTGCGAGAAAAAACGATACTAACTCGCTTCAACATGCCAACTGACCATCATTCCTTTCTTGTTAAAATTGAAAAGGAAACAAAGAGAAAACGAGTGGACCTGGAGAAGTAAGCAAAATTGCCGTTTTTAAAACTTTAATTGTTTCAGCATCTATCGTTCACATCGTCGTCTAGTGGATCACATGGTGTTTGTTGAACTTCTTAATGACAGATTGAGAGGTGAATCGGTTGACAAACGACAGCAAAAACTATATTTTTCAGCATTTAGTAGGTACATAAAGTTGACTAATGGAGTCACTACACATCTGGACAAACGATTTGTAGAGATGTGTGATCAGGAAATCGTCGACTACAGCAGGTGGCTCGAAAAGGTTGATAATCTTTGAGAAGTTTCAAAATTAAGTTTATTGGTTTAGGAATTCGGAACTCGTCCTAAACATCTTTTCATCCATTTCTGGAGTTGCGCTTCTCCCATTGATAAAATTGCCGGATCTGTTCTTGCCATCAAAAGACTGAGAGCAACTGCGGATTTGTTTTATTATATCAATGAATGGAACAATACAAATAATTCTCATTCTCACTCAGACGATATTGATGATATCATTCTCTTTCGGAAAAAGTAATATCTGAGAAAAACACACACATACACACCCAAATCCTGTCATTTGTAGCGGATTTAAAACCAATTTTTAGCTTTGCTGGAAAATACTTTGTAAGAATCTGGAATCCGCTCTCAGCAAGTGTGGTTGTAAACGACCCAATAAAATTTTGATTTTTTGTCTACTCGAATGATTTATTATCATGACACCAAATATTGAGTGGGGTCCTTTTAAGGAAGTTTTAAAGTAAAGTTATATATTAACTACACAGGAAAAATATCAAAGGGATTCAGGTTCGCCGGCGCTTCAAAGAATACCAGCTAGTAGTTACAAGATGTTTACCACGAGATCTAAAACGTTCAAAAACGGCTAGGAAAGACTGTGAAAAGGAACAAATAATGAGAGGGCAGTGGGAAAAATGGTCAATTTCAAATGATTGCGTCCAAGTTGATCACTCATCAACAATGCACTTCTTTCTTCGTTTTATATCTAGTTTCGTTCGTAGAATGCTGAAAAATGACAGTTTAGTATAAGAAGTTTTTGAAATAGGTCGTACTGATTGATACTACTCCTTGATGGTGCGTTGTCTCTTGTGCAAATCCCATCTCTTATTAACTGTTCTCGAATTTCGCTTTGTCTGCACATTCCTAGTCTCGATCTACAAAATAAATTGTTTTGTATTTTTCCAAATATATAAATCACAAATTAATCCAACCTATAATCTCTAACAGCCAGGACCAGAGGAGATTCTGTTCGACCTTCTTTAGCATCTTTTGGTTTCACAGAGCCGGTTTGGCGGTATCTATAAAAAATAAATATTTCGAAAACAAAAAAATAATTTTAGAACAAGGATTTTCAAAGCTTTTGCTAATACTTGTCTAACTCCACTAGACCTGCTTATCTTCTTAACATTTAGTTTTTGAACTTTTTCCAAAGTTCTTACCTGTTTAGGATTTTGCTCACACAACTATGGGTTACACACAGACGTTTCGAAATGTCACATATCTTCCATCCACCCTGAAAACAACCAGTTTTGTCATGTCAAAACTTAAAAAAGCTCTAAATCCCTCACTTGGAACAATTTCACAATTTCCTCGCGCTCGCACATCGACAACGGCAATCCGGGACTGTACGTTCTTCCCAGCTGATTTCGTCCTGAAAACGACAGTTTCTACTAATTTTAATCACTTTTCGTTTCGTTCATCCTCTATTTCCTCCTTTACCGAACAGATAAGAAGTCGAATCCAGTCTAGCGCGAGATGATATAGATATATCAGGGATGCATCTCTTTCCTCTCCATCTATATGCACATAAAAAACCACAGAGGGCATTAAATCGAAATAGAATGCAGGAGGATAGAACAATCGAATTCTGTTCGTGAGTATAACCCGTTCGCCTAGTTTCTCTTGATTAATGTATGTATCTTTTATTATGAGACTCGCCAAAAACTGATTAGCGTGTTGAATTTTAACTTGAACAAACCTGAACTTCGAGCCACGTCTTTTTCGTATTGTGGAGGTGGAGGTACATCGTAATCCAGCGAGGAGCAAGAAAGACTAGAAGGAGAGCCAGAATCAGACGTGTCCGGATAATAGTATGGGTTATACATGCCAATCTAAACAATAAATCATTTTAAATTCTCGGTTTTGCTCTTGGTAACCCACTTCAAAGGCTTCTGTGAACTGATTGACCAGAGCAGGAGCTAAAGACTCGGAATTTGGGTACACAGCTTTACGGATTGGTGTTTTTACAGGATCACTCTAAAAAATGTGTTTTCCAAAAAGATTATCATTTTATGCAAGTCTTTATAGATTAACTCACATTAAGCCATGCCATAAAATCTCTTTCCAGTGTTTCTGGGGTCGAGGTGTCAATGACCGGCTCGTCCATTTAAAGAAGCAGTAGACACGTTGATGTTCAGTGGTCAAAACTGCAATAAAACGATGTTCGTTTTGGCACCTGTTCTCAGTAGAATGAATGAACAACAAGAAGCAAGAAACGAATCAGTCGGACGTGAGATAATCGAAACGGGAATGAATATATGCCGAACTTGACAATTCTTGCCGAATACTCTGGTATTATGTTTCAGCGCAAAACCGTTTTTTGAGTCATTTCTGATCGACGTCTGGTTTTGTAATTATAGAGGAATGGAAAAGATGAGGTAGAAAAGAGATAGAAATAGAGGAGAAACATGGAAATTATAGGAGTTTCAATCTGGCAAATTCCAGAAATATCGAATAGTCTTTTTCCACAGTGTTCACAGTGAATTTCACAATGAAGCATAGAATTAAGAAAATGGAAGTGGACATGACTATTAGAAAGTTAAGCGGGAGATGAGATTGGAAAAAGATTTGCAAAAATTGCTCTTTTTAACCACATCACCCACACACGTTTTCTACGCGTATCCGGTTAATGCGTGTGATAATTTGAGCAAGATGATCAAGTTGGTCGGGATTCAAAAATAAATATAAAGTTTCAGATTGGTGAGGGAGATAGTAATCGCATATCCGTTAAAAAGAGCAAAAAATGGTCATCGTAAATGAAAAACGTAGTGTTCAGCTAGCAAACTAATATGAATAGAAATAAGCACCAAAAAACGAAAGAAAGCGAGATTATAAGGAAAAGAGAGAGAGAATAAGGAAAGAACAGGCAATGCTATCTGTTCGAAGAAATGATATCAAGGACCCAAAAAAACGGTAGAAGCGGGATCGGTGGTGTGTAGAGTATCGGATCTTAGTGATAAAAGAGTCAGTCCCATGCAAAAAAAAAACTCAGCGGGAGAATCATCCCGATCCTTGCCACTTCCTGATTGCCGCTCCCTAATTGACAATAATGTGAATCTGTTCAATCAACAACCTTCAGTCTCTCTCTCTCTCTCTTCGTTTCTGTTGAGGATATTACTGTTATTGGCAGGACGGGCTGAAGAAAGAAAAAGGAAAAGGAAATGAACGAACCAAAAGCGGCAAAACAACACTAAAAGAGAAAAGAAGTGAGTGAGGAAGATGGGAAGCGAAAAGAAAGAAGAAGTTCGGATGGCAAGGAGAAGCAATCATAACAGAAACTAATCAGTGACCATAGCCCTTTTCTGGAATTGCTTGGAAGAATATCTAAATGAATATCTTCATTAGGAAGACAATTATTTTACAAGCAAGAATAGGTCAACAAAGTTAAAATGAGCAAGTTAGTAGTTACAAAAACGGTTTTATAGGTGTGGGTAGGTGTTAAATCTAGTGGAAAAAATCATAAAAAGGTGGGATCTTTAAAATGCTTTTTTTTTCATTCACAATTTGTATCAAGTATTCCTAAAGAGTTCAAATCCCGCGGCTTAACTCCCCACCCACACTGCTCACAACGAAATCGGATATGAATGGAGTTATCAAAGAAGAGAGCTGATATGGTGAGAACATAAAAAGAATGAAAGGGAAAATAGTATTTTGAGAATGAAACTATCTAGTGTCCATTCTATTACCCTCTCCCCATCATCTATTCCAGCCTGTCGCCCTCCCCTTCTATGTGTTTCTTCACATAATTTGGTGGTGTGGAATAAATAGAGGGAACAATAGAAGTCTGAAAACGGGATTGTTTGATCATGGGAGGACCTCAAAAACAGAACCAAGTTACAATAGGACATGTTTTATATACTCGTTGCTGTATGTGTGTGTGTGGGGCTTCAAAAAATTGAATTCAATTTAAAGTGATGACCCACACGGCTACCTGGTTAGTTTTGAAACAATAATGATAAAAAAATAAACAGAGAAAGAGATAACCACAAAAAATGGTGAAAAAGTTCTGTGTGTATGATGTGAAACAAAGAAAAAAATCAGCAAAAACTCGATCTAGTTTCAATTCAAGTTTGGCAAAAAATAATTTTGAAAAGAAGTGGGAATAAAGGGAAAAGCTATAAAATCAAGATGGTTTTTCGATTCAAGAAGATTTTCAAGTGACTCGAAAAGAAGGTGTCTTTTGATCAACCATCGGAAGCATGTCTTTAGAATTGCGTCATTCAAAATTACGCACTCAAGAACTCAAAAGCTGTCAAGTTTTGTACAGAAGAAAATATAAAGGGCATTTCTGATTTCTAGAAAATAGAAAAAAGTTAGGCCGGAAGGTTGCGCAATCCGTCTAGCACGGGCCACACTTTTTTCACTTTCCTTTTCATATCGTAATAGCAACAAAAATTTCGCTAGATAAGCGATAATTTCAAAATTTCCACACTATTCGGATAGAGAGCGCACGAGGTGAAGAGGTGAAAAAGCGATGAAGCAGATGACAACAAAAATATATATTAAGATTAAACGTATAAAGATAACAATCAATCAGGCGCTTGCCTCCCACAAAACAATTACACAACCGCCACCCACCTCGCTTTCATAATCTTTACATGATCCGATCAACTATGTATAAATTAGAAAACGGCTACCTGATTTTTGAGATTTTTCAACAACCGTCTACATGCCAATTCGTGACCAGCAGAGTAGAAAGTGAGAGAAGTGAAAACGAGATGAGATATCGTTAAATTTTAACGGCATGTTTATTTAGATTAACATGATTCATGAACCTCATAAAGAAGTTAGGTCATCTAGAAGAAGGGGAGTCACGCTTCAACAACCAACAATCTTTCTCACGTTTTCGAAAAATTTACGGTATATTTTGGAGAGTTATCTGCAAGCGTTTTTGCAGTATGAGTGGACTGGGGGTAGCCGGTGGACATTTTCTCAATTCGCTCCGTCTTAATCCAAAAAGTGAATGCATAAAAACTGTACAACTAGTGAAAGAAAACGATTAGAAGCAGCTTCTTCTCTCACAGATGAGACGTCCAACGGATCCTGCCACACAAAGAGATTATGGACTCCTACAGGGCTTGCACACAGAAACCAACCGCTAAGGCCGCAATTGCCCTATATCTGGTGCTGATCCGTCGGGCGGCTTGCTTGTGGAACAAGTAAGAACTTGACCACTGGTCAAAGGAAATGCAACAAATGGTAGTTAGTTATTTCAAATTGTCTCGACTCACATTTACACTGTTCACGGGGAAACGGAACGGTGGTTAGCGAATAACGGTCAAAGGCGATGGGTAAACCAAAACAAAACAACAATAAGAATGATCCAGAGAATGATCAAACTACAGAAGAACTGTGAGTTGAACTACCTATTGACGAAATGGTAAAAACAGAAGCAAGTGGATAAAGACTTCAAGAAAGTGCCGATGGCAAATAGGAAGAAAACGATTGGCATGGGAAGAGAAGAGACAAGTTGTTAGAGAATAATAGTTATATTAGATGTGGTGTGGGAGGCTGAATGAAAGTGCGGTGAAATCCATTGAAATACAGACTACATCTGGCCGCTATATACACATATGTACATAAAAGATATAGAGGCTATCCTTCGTGCTAACTAGTTTTCAGAAAGAGAAGAAAATGCCAAGAAATTCTCCTCATTAAAAGCCCCAAAATGAATGGCAATCAAAAGGCGATGACTTGGGCCGCCGCAGTTCACCTCAATTCTCACCTTCTTTCAGTTATTCTTCATGTTGCGCAACCGATCCTCTCACTTTTGCCGATAATTGGCAAGATTCGGAATGAGTGTGAGTATAGGAAGTAGTGCCTACGCTTCCAGTGAAAGCTACGATGAGTTGTCCGGTCTCTAAAGCCTAACTTTCAATTTCCAACAAAACATCAATTTCTTAAATGGATTAGGAAAGGTGACGAAAGGGGAGAAGTTGTGAGAAAGAATGGAGAGAATGCTGTAACCAACGGGAAGAAATTGAACGAGACAAAGTTATAATGGAATCTGAAAGTGAGATGATTGCTAAAAGTCTAGTGATGTGATGTCAGATTGGATTGCGTGAATGAAAAAGCAACAAAAAAGTTGGGATTCTATTTGCGGATAGAAAACGATAACTTTCTCTTTCCAGGGAAAAACGGAAAAAAGGAAAATAGAGTGAAATAGTCAAGACTTTGTGCATAATACTACGGATGCTTCTCTTTGGAATCCAACCACTATTTCTTATTATTCACAGAACCAGCAAAAAAAGCAAAAAAAAAAAAACAAACCAGCAAAAAAATTTGTGAAAATTCGGAGACTGCTCCGATCCATCTGAAACTTCGGGAAATCATTAAAAAATACTCCCGATCATTCCCTGAAAATTTCAGAGCAAAATATCGACTTTTCAACATTTTCAGAAAATAATCGATACATTTAGAAACAATATTTCGGTCTGAAATTTTCTGGGAATGTCCGAGAGTACTTTTTAAATGATTTCTCGAAGTTTCAGACCGATCGGAGCACAACCTATTTTTTTTATAATCTTCCCAAAATTTTGCAAGGCAGAAATCAGTCAAAGAAATTTGAATATGTTTCGAAAGTTCGTCAAATTTCTAAAGATGGATCCAATGGTCATGGAATTATTTTAGGATTTACCGGATTGCGTAGCCTAATTCATCTTGACAGATGTGTTTCTTTTTCAAAACCACAAAAAAATTGCGTCTGGACAAATTTCGAATAGAAGCGAAATGCCACATCAATGCGTGAAGCGACATTCAGAACAGTTTTAAGTGGGTCTTGATCATCTTGAGAAGCATGAGTAACAACTGAGGGTGAATAGCTGCTTGAATAAGGTGAGGTGAACATTAGTAATACCGTCGATGCCATAAAACACTAGTTTCAAACAATTCCTGTGATTCACAGGCGACTTGTGACGTAAAAACTTGTGTAGTCATTTTGGATACTGTAGTTTTGTCAATAAGAACAAAAATAATAATTGGCAAAGGAAGAAAAAAAATTGGATAAGACCACAGGAGGAAGAACGAAGACGCCGAAAAGTCTGCGCCCGGTGTTCTGTAGGTTCATCAGAACGGGATATGACGAAAAAAAGGTGTGAAAGCGGCGACAATCATCTATCATTTACACCTCTTTTTGTTCTATCTCTGTTCTTTTTTTATCTTACCGCTGCCATGCTTTCGACCACTAGATTTTTTTTGTAGCAAGCTGATCTTTCGCCGTTCCTCTCACTTCCGATCTTAATTAATGCGAACGCATAAAATTTTATTCGAAAAAGGTTTCAAACCGAAGGGTCTGCAAATGTTTCGGACGAATCATTAAACGCAAAGTCATCAATCACAGATTGTTCGAATGGGCGGTAAGTTTAATATGCTTTCTGATCTTCAAGCTCCTTCTTCAGATTCTTGCCGATACAAAAGGAATGCCGCTTGTATCTTATTTCATTTGGTTTTATAGCATGGTCACGTTTGTTAAAAGATTTGTCGAAACTATGTATTATACATCATCACTATAAACCTTGAAATGAACAGCCCGTACTTGAAAACTTGAAACGCAACAAAATGAAACAACGAAATGCATATGAGTAGAATATAACAGAATAACAAAAAATATAGTGTTTGCTTAAATAAATTGAAAAAAGTAAATAACTTATCTATATAATTCTCTATTAGCTATGAGACCTTATCCTTGAAAATACATAAACTGTTACTTTTCATTTTTCCATTTGAGAGACTGTAGTACCTCTTTACAAATAGACTTTCACGGAGGTAAACTTGTGAAAAACGAGGATCTAACCAAGTTTTGTGTGTAATTTCTCACCTCAAAAAAGTAGGATGCATATCCTTCTCATGGTCATGGATGTGTTTCACCCAAAATGACTGATGAGTGGTTGGAAAGTTGCTGTGAGATTGCGTGTAAACACAAAGCGGTACAGAAATGGAAAGCTTTTCTTTTTTGGAAGAAAAACGTGTCACTCTAGGATGATGGACTCCCTAGTGTAATGGAACTGTCTGTATGGCGTCACTTTATTATGATTACTTTGTCGGGGATTTGAGATACTTATTTATTAGCAGATAGAAATAATAAGATGTAATAAGAAATTCTTGAACAACTACCTTTAAACCAACTTCACACCTAATTCATAATGTCCCCCATGTATGTACAAAATCAATCTTGCTAATGCATATGATCTTTTAAATTCTAATCGACCTTGAACACCGACCACCATACTAGAAGCTGCCGTGAGAAGCAAACACAATACACAAATTTCCTGAAATTGTTGAAATAGGTGTGATTGATTTGGCATGCCGCCCGGCGATTGACAGGCGTTTAATTGATAACCGCTATCATAACCCACAGTTTCCTATCCTAACATGGTCGGTTTTTGTTTCGTTTTTCCTCTTTTCATCACAGTAGCGTTGCGCGCGCGGAATTTTGGAAAAATGCTTGATGACGTTTACGTTTGCTTCTAAAGAGAATTGCTACATAAAGTGCGAGTGATAGGTGAGATAATTAAGGAAACTGTGGAGAGGAGAACAAATTGAACAAATGATTTGTGGGGTGGATCTAAAATGTTACAAAAGATCGGATGAATTTTTTCTGTTAATGCAAAAGTGGCTAATAAAAATGTATCCAAAATGGTTTCGGAACATTCAAGTAGTGATTTATATTTTAAAATATTTATATGATCAACTAAATAACTATCAAAATGTGCACAATTCGAAAGTCATCTCGCCAATAAAATTTTAAATGGGCGTTAGTTTTTATTAAAGTTTGTACGGAGGTGTTTTTTTTCCCGTTTCCGGGGAAATCAGCGTCAATCACAGTGTTTGGAGACGGAACCCGATATTGTTGGAAGATGAAGAAAACGAACGGCCAGCAAAATTCTGAGCAGTCCAGGGCATCAGAACCTTCTTTAAACTCAATTTTTGGTAGACCTCCAAGAGTTTTATTTTCTGATTTAACATCATCTATGACTATGAAACTTTTGGGGTAAGTTTGAGCAAAACGACGTTTCATTGGCCTCGTATAATATGTTCAATGATGTCTCTGGATGATTTCAGGTACAAATTGGGCAGATTTTCTTGTCTGTCCAGACAAATTTTTTCAATTATTTGAGTCTTGAATGTTTCTATGTGAAGCCTTCGCAAGCAAGGCGTCAGCGTCTAAGCCTCGAGTCCTTTATTGCAATGTTCAAGGCAAATGTTCGATTGATTATGATGACAGGAGCTTGCTCAGGCTAATTCTGCATGTGGTCCAGTCCTGCGAGTTTTGGGGGTTTTGGAGATCCGTAAAGCGGTCGCGTGGGATAGAAAAGAGAATAAGACAAATGGCTTCATAATACTTTCATTAAAGCTATATGTACATGGCACGCCTGGAAGCTGAAAGTTGGCTTGGTATGCTTTTCCACTGTGTATCACCAAATTTAAGTTCTCATAAAACTCGTCTGAAAAAATTTTCGAACGGTTTTTTGAAAAATCTAAAACGTTCCGCCCAAAAAGAAAAAAAATTCTTTGCAAAGGACAAGAACCAAGACTTCTGGATGATGTTTGAAACTTGTTGTGACTATTTTCCTCTGACTGAAAGTTTCTGTTTGGAGTCTTCTACGGCGACTACAGTAGATCCCTCCAATAATAGAATTGTTGCTCCCTTGAGCTTTTGCTAGTACTAGTCGTCGTCAACTGCCTCAAAATAAATCTTTGGTGATTCTTCACTCAATTTCATTTTGGGCTTTTCTATTGAGTTTTCAGCTAACAGCAATGTTGGTCTAATGACGTTGATAACTATTGTGAAAGCATGTTTTTCGAACTTCCATTTGTACCATCTTCAATTTCTTTCTTTGATTCCTGTTGCTAGTCTTCAACCGATTCTCGTTGTTCTTCTTGAGCAAATTCTTAGGCTGCTTTTAATTTCTGTGTGGAGTGTGATGAAGAAATCAATCACGCTGTCACACTACAAGTTGACGCACTAAACTCGGCAAAAAACTTTCTAATTAAAGAAGCATGAGGCGACCGAAGTATGATGTGCCAATTTCTAATTACCCGGCAGTATAGTCATATTAAAGTAAATAGGGTAAATTATTTTTCACTGTTAGATCGACAGATATATTTTACGGTACTATTATCAATCTCAGAGAGTTCCACCGCTCGCACACGGACCGGGCACTGCGGCCTTTCCCGCATTTCGTCTCGCGTCTCTCAAGTTCCCACGTATGTAGAAAGTGCGTATTCCGCCGTTGGTCTAGCGCTGCATGGCCTAGGTTCCGATAAGGTCCCGGTGGAACTTTCAGAGGTTGATAATAATAATAATAATAAGATGAATGTACTTTATACTTCAAAAAAGAAAAACAATAGATATTTCAAATAGTTGAAAAAGTATATAATTCGGAAATTAACACAAAGATTTGAGCAGATAGAAAAAGAAAACTTCAAAATGATGAATGAACTGTGAAATCTGTGAAAGTATTGTTCTTTCAAGAAAAAAACAAAAGTCAGATAGCATAATTAGCCCTCCCACTCGAGAAAACCAGTCTTAGTTCATCAGAAACAGTAACCAAAGCTAACATGCCATGGATACTGTATTAGTCAATGGCTCATTGCGGCCGAAAATGAAATCTTCCTTTCTACAAAGTGTCATAAAATAATGGAAAGTTTACAGTGGTTTTTTTGGTTTTATATATGAAAAATAAGCTAGCTACGGCGAAAACAATACATGTTTCATGTACTCATTTCTTCATTAATTCACTAATTCACACTACGGTTTTGTTTTTCATTCATTTGTGACTTTTTAAGGCGTCAATGAACACGGTCTTTGAGTTTCCCAGATATCCATTATTAGCTAAGCGACAGCCGAATAAAAAGTGAAAAGGAAGATGTTAAAGAAAGCAAGGATAACAACCGATAGTTAGCATAATTTGTTGGAAGAGAAGAAAGATTAGTTAGGCGATATAATTAACATGATTCACTTTGTTTTGTCTGAAAAATTTTGCATAAGTGTTATCAACGTGTTAGAAAAATTTGATCGATCAAATCTAGCAAATTCGTAACCGAATGGAACTATAACACTATTTTTCTTCTGGTATATTTTTTCTTCCTTTTTACAGTAATTTATTGCTTTACGTCGCAAAATCTTGTGTTTCGCCCTCTCTTTTTTCTAGATATCAGTTCCAGAACATAAAAAACAGAGTCATTCACACATCTTCACTTCATTCACTCTTTCACTTTCCATTCTTTGGTTCATCTTGTGAAAAATGATACCTTAAGCAGAAAATTAGTTTTCCGAGTACTCCCACGCATGAATGCAAGTCTAAAGTGTTAAAGAAACTGACAATAGAACAATGTTGGAACTGAATAATAAATTACGATAGAACATGATGAACCAGACGAAAAGTTTTGGGATGTGACTGATAAGTACGAAAAAACAGGATGTCAATAAGACATGGAGACCAGCAACACCATACATAACTGCATACCATACCATCAAAACAGAATAACACAACTGAATATGAAAACAAGAGATTACGTCGCAGACTAGTTAAAGCTGGAAGTAGTCTGCATTTGCATAGGGAAAAATGAGATAAAGAGTTTGCCTCGTGATATTTTTAGTGGTCAAAACTTGATTAGTAGGATTATTGTGGTGATTTTTCCAAACTCCAAGAACACATTTTGAAAAACAATATGACACTTGCAAAATAGAAAGCATGTACTAAACGTTGCAAAAAACGGAATTCTAAAAAACAGCCATTCAAATTTTAAAATTAAGGTAGCTTACCGCAAACCAAAAATGATTTGTTGGTCATTTGTCGATCAATTTTTGTTGCTACTTGACAAAAATTGAATGATTGGAAGAACATCTCCTAGCAGTGCAAAGAAAATCCGGATCCAAATAGGTCCCAATTATACTTGGTCTAGCAAAAAAGTCGGTTTCGTAAAAATCACAAAATCTTTTGCATTTCCTACAATTTAATTTTTTATTGGAAAAAAACTCTGCAGATGTTTTGCAGGTCCCCGTAGCGAATCTATGAACTTTAAAAATTAAATCTTCATTTATTTTTTTTTCTCCTTTCACTTCACGCAAGGACAGAATTTTCCAAAGTTTTTATATTCAGCCTAGTTTCATTTTCTGTCTTCTGTAAAAAACATTTTATAGCTGTCATTATTATTCTTTCTCTTTTTTCCCCAACTCATAGATACTAGATCTATGGAAGGTTCTATCCATTTTCATTGCGGCCCAAAAAAGTTCATTATTCGGGTTCAGTCGGTTTGATTAAATGAGATCAAGTAACCAAGATTCGGTCTCAAAATTTAATTTATGATTTACGTCTTCTAGTTTGAAGATTGTCACTCACCATGATGTATTTAATTTTCCAATGTTTGATCTACTTTGGCTTCCAGTCCCACTTTGTTTTCAATTTTTTAATGTTCGATTGTTCTCAAAATTTATAAGGCTTCAGTTCCAGGAAAATTAGCTTACAAAATTGTTTTCTTACTTCCAAGATGAACGTCCTGGGAGTAAAAATTAATTTATTCCATAACTTTTTACAATTGGCCGTTTGCCCTTCTGCAAAGTTTGAAAAGGCTTTTATGTTCTTAGTTTTTTTAGTTGCCATGTAGCAATTCCACAATTCTAAAAAAAAGTTGGTGCGTCATAACGATTTTCTAATTATGGATAAGCGGTACCGTCAAATGCAAAAACGTTATTTTGTCACCTCGTCACAACCGACCGATTGGCACAATCAGTACCTTTTTGAAAACTGAACTGATTGGCTTTGTTTGGCGCAAAAAAAGAGGCGGAGAAAACGGAGCGGAGGCAGCTTATTGAGCCCTTCACATCACCCATTGGAGATATTTCTCTCATTCGACTTGACTTGACTCTACTTATATTTTTCAGTGGTGGAATGAGTGCAGCAGGAAAAATGACTACTTTTCCATCACATGTGAAATGAAATTCAATGAGTCAAATGAGTGGAAAAAAACGTTTCCTCTCTGTTTTTGCCGCTTCCAATCAACATGCGCTCATTCATGAGAAGTGCAGTGCTCATTAACCGCCCCCTCGGGATCGTCCCTCTTTGCTCCGCTATCAAAACATCGTCCACTTCCCAATAACCACATTATTTTTTCCAGATGAATTCTCGAATTTCGGTCTCCCTCCTGCTGCTTGTTATAGTAGCCACGTTAACCTCCGTGAATGTTGTAAGTGCCAGTCCGAGGCCGCAAGGAAACATGGTGAGCATGAATTACATTTTAAAGGTATTAGTGACCCACTGAAACTTTCTTTCAGATGCGTTACGGCAACTCACTTCCCGCCTACGCCCCACACGTTCTTTACCGATTTTACAACTCCCGGCAGGTAAGACCACGAAAAATGAAAAATAAATCATAATTATTTGCATTACAGTTCGCTCCATTAAACAAACGAAATAACGCCGAAGTCGTCAACCACATCCTCAAGAACTTTGGGGCTCTTGACCGACTCGGAGACGTTGGCAAGTAGACGTGCGAGTTGTTACGTCATAATTAGTTCAATCATTCTACTCTACTTGGCAAATTTAATTATTTATTTATTTAATAACATGGTACTTACTCGCTATAAACCGTTTATTGAAACAATCGAAAAATTACTGGAACTACTGGATTTCTATCTTGCTATCTTTTTCTGTCCATGTAATTTTTCGTCTCTCTGTTCCTCTATTTTCAGTATGTGTACTTGTACTGAATCAACAGTCCTTGTGGCAAGTTAAGAAATAAATCAGTTTTTATTTGACGGCTATTTTTCATCAGCAAGGCAACAGATCAAAAACGAAACTATATTTTTGCACAATTTGTCTATCACGAGCTTCTGTGTATTTTGTTTTTGACATTTTCTGAATTTCCCAAATTCTAGCAGTCTATTTAGTCGGTCCGGCATTTGTTTTTTGAAATTATTCCTATTTGGTTGGATGATTACACACATAACCAAAAACATCGCATATTTAAAAACATTGCACAGGCACGTGTTTTTTTTTTCAAAATCAGCAAAAACAACGTTGCAATTGGAATGCATAGAAACAAACAAAGCGTAGCAAAGTTCTGAGAAGTTACTCACTTACTTACAAAAGTGTTTTATGTTGCACTAACTCAATAAATATGTATATAAGTAAAACCGTAAATCATCAAAAAGTTGTTTTACTTTCTTTGTGACGAAGCGCGCTGGAGAGCGTGTGCAACGGCTCTGGGATGTTTCGAAACAAGACGTTTCGAAACTTTTTTGAATTTTTGCAGCATACTAGTGGATTCAAATTCCCAAAAAATAAAAATAACTAATAAAAACGAAAAATAGTTACCAAATGCCCACGTGTTTTGGTGTCAATTGGCGAAAAACCATAGGCAAAATTGCAAAAAAGTTCCGAAACGTCCCAGTTTCGAAATGGCAGGTTTCGAAACGTCCCAGAGCCGTTTGCAACACCGTAATGTCAAGTACACCGTGCGCTGGACTTTACTCCGGCATTCCCTTAGCTCTCCATTGCGAATTTTTGGTTTTTGATCCTTTTCGAAAATAGAATAGCATAATCGTCAAGATAAAAAATTATAAAAAACAAAAAAATAAAAACGTTGTTTTTCTGTTGCACCCCTACAAAAAACTAGCAAAAATATAATTTTATCCAAAAAGATATTGAAAAATGGGCTAACAGTAGAAAGAAAGAAAAAGAAATTTAAACTCGGACATTGCAAACTTTTCAAATCACCTCCTAGTCGGTTAGGTAATTTGGTTCAATAATACAATAGATTAAAACATGTACATGTTGCAATATTATTTTTTAAAAAAGGCAACTGTCGAAAGTTGTTCCACCACATAATCTCTCTGATAATGAAACACAAAAAAAAACTGGACAGGTGTCTTTTCTTGAAACGCGGGAGCACGGATCTGATTAATGAAAAGGTGATAACCTTTCTTCTCGTTTTCCCACATCTATAGCTGTTGCTCATTGGAACAACTATGGGTTCTTCAAAACTACGGTACATTGTTTCTTTATTATTGCATATTGTTTTATCACTAGAAGATTCACTAACTGGAAAACTTTCTTCATTTGAAAATTCGATTTTGGCAGAAACGTGCGGCAAACATACTCAGTAAGTGCTAATTTTTTTTTAATTTACTATTACTTTCCTTGTTTAAGATCTGAAATTGAATATGAAGGACTTTTCTTTGATGGTGTCACATCTACGCAGAAGAAAAACTACTTGACCGCTATTTCTTCCCGTCACATTATTGTGGATGCAGCTTCCAACTTCTTAAACTTTAAATACGATACAGAAAAGTGCAAAAACAAGTAATTAGCATTTTTTATTCCAAAGAGCTGTATTTTTTGTATTTAGTGTAATTGAAATTACTTCTCTAATTGACCACATTCCCGGAATGAGCAAAGAATACAAAACAAGAGTATGAGCTGTGTAGAGAAACATGCTTCTATAGACTACAACATTTCAGGGACATTACATTGGATCTTGCGATGGAGAGTTTCCACGTGGTTTTGTGGTTTTGGAGTATCATCTTCAAAGTCCAAAATCTTTTGCACCAGTTTGTCTTTCTGGTAAGTTCAGAGAATACTTTATAACCCTAAAACTATGAACCGTAACAGAGCAAATGTTAGAAGCGGAAACAACTGTACAGGTGTTCACAACTCAAAATGTCACAAATAATACAGTAGAATACATCTACACAAAGGTACGGTTTGCTAACAGAAAACAGAATATTTGTGTGTTACGTATTCCTGGAATGGTTATCTCGCGGTGTTTGCAGACTGTGTGAAACTTTGCGCAAGTTCTCCACGGTCGTAATAGAACGGTACTGTATTTAAGGTGAAACCTGGAAAACGAAGTGGAGAAGTGTTCACTGATAAAGTTGTAAGAGATTTTGGAGGTCCGGTTTTTCACCCAAATCACACCAAAAAGACCTATGTTGGGCATGCATATGAAAGTAAGGGTTTTTACATAAATATGTTAATTACTTTTCATAC
This sequence comes from Caenorhabditis japonica, assembly GCA_963572235.1. Lineage (NCBI taxonomy): Eukaryota > Metazoa > Nematoda > Chromadorea > Rhabditida > Rhabditidae > Caenorhabditis > Caenorhabditis japonica. Next base: position 7,832,269 of record OY754347.1, on the reverse strand, counting down.
AGATGACAACGAAACCATATTCATTGTTCCAATTTTTCAATACCTCCAACAAATTTGTGATACAACTGGTGTATGTATCGGGTTAGTCATGAACAACTGTTCCATTTTTCATTGAAAACGCTCAACTGTCACAGATCGGTCGCAAAAAATGATGCGAACTCTGCAAAGCTTTCTTCTCCTCTTTCATCTTTTATCGATGTACCAAATGAGCCAACAGAACCTGTCATCAATGTATCTTTTGTCACATCGGATACATACAAGAACAATCAGAGTTTTGAAAAGGATGTAACATCAGAAATTATAGATTTATCTGAAATTGAGGGTCTGGAGAGCGAACCAGAGAAAGAGTCAAGTGGAGAAGAAGAAAACGAGCAGGAGCAAGGAAACGGAAATGTTATATTCTACGAGTCAAGTGAGAATAAGTTGGAACCTCCCAAGTTTCTCTTCATGCCGATGGCTCCCGAAGATGAGCTCTTGCCATCAGCAGCCCCTGATGCCTCCGATGTCTTTGAAACCACTCCCAGCTCCAAAACGATTGTGCATGCAGAACCATATTCTGTAGTTATTATCCCACTCTCGGAACAGGAAGAAGGGAAAATCAAAAGTGAAGATTTCCCTTCTTCTACAGAACTGTTGATAGCTTTTCTCATCTCTTTATCACTTTTCTTCTACGTCTGCATGTGTTTGTACGGTTTTGTTGATTACAAAGGAATTCCTGTGTTTTGGAAGGTTGATTTAGGAGTTTTACCGGTTTAGCCTTATTTTTTGTTGTTGTTATCTTTTTAGCTGTTTTATAACAATTTTACACGAAAACGCGATTGTCATAGAAATGTCGAATTTTATTTTTATTGTGAAAAAGAGCTTGAAATAAAGAAAAAGAATAATAAATATTGCATCATCACATTAGAAGGTAATTTATCTTTCATGCATATATACATATACACATACATATGATGGATTTTCAATATCAATCTCATTTAAAAGCTAACGAGCAAGTGCATATTTCCAAAAGAAATTTGGAATGGTTACTTACTTAGTTACTTAGTCGATCCGTTCTTCGATCACCTGATGTGGTCGCGGATCACAGCTTTCCAAGCCATTCGGTCCTTGGCGATTGTTGACCAGTGTGTTTCGAGATTTTCGCCATCAAATAATGATATTTCCTTCTGTAGGGAGTCGCACCATCTCATCCGTGGTCTTCCAACGGGTCGCTTCTCGCCTATGGGATACCATTCTTGCACAAGCCTCGTCCATCTGCCATCGTTTCTTCGCATTATGTGTCCGGCCCATCCAAGCTTCTTTTTCTTGATGACAAGTAGGGGATCTCGGACCTCCGATTGTGCTCGGATATCTTCCCTGTGCAGATTCCTCTGACGTTGTTCCGATAGTGAAATTCCGACTAATCGTCTTTCTAATGCTGCGTGGGTCACTCTGACTCTTTCGGAAAGTGCCTGCGTAAAGGTCCAGACTTCAGAGCCATACGTGAGAGCCGGTAAAACGATGGAATCGAAGAGTTGAGCTCGGATTCGCGGGCAAGACAGGGCATCTGTGGTGTTCTTGATGTTGTTGAACGCAGCCCATGCTGCTCGGCGTCTTCGGTGAAGTTCCGGCTCCAGTTCGTTGTTATGGTTGAGTAGCCTACCGAGGTAGACGTACTCATTGACCTCTTCGATGCAGGTAGTAACGTTGTTAAGCGTTACGTTGACCGGGCTTTGGCTGGCAAATTTGTTTCTCATAACTTTGGTCTTGTTAGTATTCATTTGGAGTCCTACTTTTCCACACATCTCAACCAATTCTTGAATCATTAGGCTTGCCGCCTTGGGGTTGCTGGCGATCAGAACGATGTCGTCGGCGAATCTCAAGTGCGTGAGATTTTGGCCATTGATTCGTATTCCGGGCAAGAGATTGGCTTTGTCGTTCTCGTCGTCTTCGTCCCCTCTCAGGTGCTGCCATGACATCTTGTTGAAGACGCTCTCCAGACATGCTGAGAAGAGGTTCGGCGAGATGGGATCTCCCTGGCGAACTCCTCTTGTGATCGGAATTTCGATTTTCTTGTGGAATGGTGTGATGGTGGTTGTGCAGTTGGTGTAGCACTGTTGTAGTAGGGCAATATAGGCAGGCTGGACGCCTTGACTTTTCAGGCTTTCCCAGATTGCCTGTGGTTCAACACTGTCGAAGGCTTTGTGAAAGTCTATGAAGACAAGTGTGAGTGGTTGCTGGTACTCGCGTCCAACCTCGAGTAGGCGCTGTATTGAGTGGATGTGGTCGATCGTAGAGAATGATCGGCGGAATCCTGCTTGCTCGACTAGTTGGGCCTCCTCGAGTGTGGTCCGTATTCTATTCAGCACGCATTTTGTGAATGCCTTGTAGAGCACGGGGAGGAGGCAGATAGGCCTATAGTTCTCCAAATCTTCTTTGTCCCCTTTCTTGAAGATCAGGGTGGTGTTAGAAGTTTTCCATTTTTCCGGAACTTTCCCGCTCTGCAGGTACTTAGTGAATCTGTCCGTTAGGAGGAAGATGACGTTGTCGTGACAGCTTTTGAGGAAGTCGGCAGTGATTTTGTCATCTCCAGCTGCTTTTCCGTTCGGGAATGAGCAAAAGGCAGCGCGAACTTCTTCTGGAAGGAACGGTGGTGGAATTTCCATTCCGATGGGTGATGCAATCACGGGAGGTCCTCGGTTACTTCTGAAGAGTTTCGAGTAGAACTGTTGGATCTCCTTCTCCATCTCGGTCCGAGAAGTGATTCTTGTGCCGCTTGTTGAGGATTTGAGGCAAGGGATGAAGGTCTTGTATTCTTGTATGTCCCTTGCGACTTTCTTCATACTTTTCTTGTTCTGTGCGGCTTGCAGTAGGCGGTCTTTGGCGAATTCTTCATGGTCTTTCTTGACGGCTTCTCGACATTCGTTTGACAGTGACTTGAAGTTGGGGTCCGATCTGTCCATAAAACGTCGTTTGGTGAGAAGATGCCGAGTAGTTCCCGAAAGTCTGTTGGTGGAGTGATTGGATGGCTGAGTGACTGCTTGATCTTGGAGTTCCTTGAGCATTGCGATGAGGTTGATGTAGTCCAGATCGATGTCAGCGCTCGGGGTGATTGTTGCAGTGGCGGTGATTGCGTGAGCAACAGCCGGGTCCAATACTCGTTTCGGGGGCTTTCTCCGTTTGACCTGCTCGAATCTTGCGATCTTGGTGTTGAAGTGCAGGTTTCCACGGAGCAGACGATGATCGCTTCCGGTTGTGATCGATGGGACGACCGAGACATCAGTGACAAACTTTCCATTGGCCAGGATGTGATCAATTTCATGTTTGTGTAACTTGTTGGGACTGATGTGGGTCCAGCGTCTATGTGATGGCTTTCCGAATTGTGAGTTCATGTGCCATAGGCGGTTCGATTCACAGAGGGTCGCGAGTAGTTCGCCGCTTTCGTTGCGCGGTTCCATTGAGTGTGGTCCAATGAACCGTTCCGTGTGTTGCCTAGGACCCATTCGAGCGTTGAAGTCACCCACAACTAGCTTGTATCTACTGCGACAAGCAGTGTAGGCTTCTTCTAAGCTCTCATAGAAATCAGCTAACTCTTCCGGATCAGAGTCGGCAACTGGAGCATACACTTGGAAGACGGTGCAGCTCAGTCGCCGGTCTACTTGGAAAGTCAAGTAGGCGATCCTGTGGTTGAGAAATTTGATTTCTTGGATCTTCGGCAGGAGGGTGCTATTGACGATAAAGCCGACCCCTCCTGACACGGAAGTGGTGTTCCGTTTTCCTAAGAAAACTCCGGTCCCGTCTCGATGCATCATGTGTGTTTCAGCTGCTCTCTTCGTTTCCGACAGTCCGATAATGTCGTACTTGATCGTTTTTGTCTCCTCTAGCAGCTCTGCAAGTCGGTCATCGGTGGCAACCGATCTGCAGTTGAACGTACACACTCTGTAGTCGATTCTTCTTGTTTTTGGCCGGGTGTTCTTGTTCCGTCCAGTGTGGCAGACGTTCGATACTCCGTGATTAGATCGCCTCTTCCGACATACTCTTGAATCTGCCGTAACAAGAGTAGAGGCCGGATGCGGAGGACTGAGGCAGTTGTTGGTGCTGTTCGTAGCGGGTATGCCTACTCTTCAACGGCCTGCTAAACCGAGGAATGTGCGCAGGGAGGAAGTATTCGACACTACATCCGACCTGAGCGAGGCAGTGTGTAATGATTAGCCACTTGAATCTTTGCCGGGGTGACGAAATCCGCCGGAGTTGAAGAAAAGATCCAGGTGTTGATCTTCTACGCCACGGAGAGGCTCATTACGTGTAGAAGCAAAAGTGAAGATTTCCCTTCTTCTACAGAACTGTTGATAGCTTTTCTCATCTCTTTATCACTTTTCTTCTACGTCTGCATGTGTTTGTACGGTTTTGTTGATTACAAAGGAATTCCTGTGTTTTGGAAGGTTGATTTAGGAGTTTTACCGGTTTAGCCTTATTTTTTGTTGTTGTTATCTTTTTAGCTGTTTTATAACAATTTTACACGAAAACGCGATTGTCATAGAAATGTCGAATTTTATTTTTATTGTGAAAAAGAGCTTGAAATAAAGAAAAAGAATAATAAATATTGCATCATCACATTAGAAGGTAATTTATCTTCCATGCATATATACATATACACATACATATGATGGATTTTCAATATCAATCACATTTAAAAGCTAACGAGCAAGTGCATATTTCCAAAAGAAATTTGGAATGGTTGCTATGGAAAAAAAAACAGAGAAATCGGAAAGAAATATGACAAGAATACAGCAATCCCGCACCGGGTCAAGATTCGTTAATAATAAATTAAACGTCCATAACTACCACCGTTTTCAAGACAAAGTCGTAAAAAACGCGACCATTGGTGACTTGGAACGCAGCAGTGCTTAGCGGAAACAAACCGTTCACCACCACGTTTTTCAAGAATGAGCGCTTCATCGATCTGAAATTAATTTATGTATTTTTTTTATTGCATCTAGCATTCTTTTTGTACGACTTTTATTGGGGGGGAGGTACTTGCTTTTAGAACTGTGCGGTTTAGAACTAAATTTTCCTGAGCTTGCTATTTATTTCCTGTCCATGGTTTCCAGGACTTGAAAAATGGGCGGATCCATAGCAAACGCGCTCCACTGGATTTGGCGTGAAATTCAAATGTTGAGACTTTTTTCATGTTTTTCGGGAAAAAAAGATATAAATTCTCAATTTTTTCCCAAATGTGCTCCGACCGAATTATAGCTGAGGTCTTTAGAAATTTTTTAAGCCTAAGAACGTCGAATTCCGTTCAGCTATAGTCGGCGAATACATCATCAACCTCGCTCTATTGCAAAATGCCTGTAAAACAGTGTTCCAATTGCAAGATTATTTCGAATTCTAGTTTTTATACTTCTTTTTAACGGAAAATGACGCATACACGACGGATTGCAGGCAAAATTAGATTTTTTGTTTCAAAACAGGCGCACTACACTGTTGAAATTTGAAAAGTGCGGTAGAGCGAGGCTGATGATGCATTCGCCGAGTATACCATTTCGAAATAATCGTTTTTAGCATTGCGGAGCTAAAAAAGTGAGCATCTTTATGGTAATCGAAGTTTGGGCAATTTTATGGGGAACAAATCACTTTGCTTATGGAAAAAATCAATAATTGCTTGAAAAACCCATCTTAAAAACTCGGGACTAGAATGTCGTTGAAAATACGTTTAATGCAGTGAAATCTCTCCGATTTTATTTCGTCATGTAAATAAAACAAATAACATGGTAAATAAATGAAAATTATTCGATTTTCAACGATTGTTAGTCAATTGTGCGTATCAAAAAATCGCTCGAATTTTCCAGCCTGCGAGAAGTTCAGAGGGAGTTACCAAAACATCACATACATAAATTTTACAAAGAAAAACGGGTTTACTGAGAGAAAAATAATGCAACCAATAAAACATTCGAGAGACAAAAAATGCGTCAAGGCACCGAGAGTGCGTCAGTGAAATTTAGGCACCGTCCACCTTTCAAATCCTGGACACCGTGCTGTCTTTCCAATCTTATTTGAAATTATTGAAAAGACAGGAATAAAATAACAGGCACAGAAAACTTTAGTTCTAAACCGCACTGTTTTATTGTGTAGCAGTTCTAAACTATTGTTTTACAAATTTTGTCACCTGGCGAAAGGTGCGAATTCAAAAAATAGGCTCCGCCTCCCCGACAAAATATTTCTGCAATTCTGCGCGCGCAATTTTATGCGTTGAATTTTCGTTACTTTCATAACAAATATTCACTTGAAAAGTTAAAAACTCACTTTACATCAACAGTTGATAAAATTCGCTTTAATATAACAATTTTAATCAAGGTTTCAAGAAAAAATTGAAAGGCAATGAACAAAAATTCAACGCACAAAATCGCGCGCACCGCGATTGCAAATTGGTCATCAGCCATTGCAGAAAAGGAGGCGGAGCCTATTTTTCAAACTCGCGCCTCTCGCCAGGTGACAACTTTTTTAAAAACAATAATAAAAACGAGTAACCTTTTTTATCAGAGCTCAAAATCCCTTATTTCTTCAATTTTTCTTCTTCTAATGAAAACAAGACTTTTCAACTTACACATTATCCCATTCATTTGCCCAACCTCTAAATGTCTAAAAATACCACTTACTGTTTCCATGTGATTATATTTGGCCCTTCGACAGTGATGTGGTCCGGAGTGTTACCATGAGTGACTTCTCTACACGAAATCACACGAATTCCAAGGATCCACTTGCCGAGCGTCTGACCCTTTCCAATTGGTCCTATTCCATATGCCATAATCATTCCCTATAAAAAAGTAGTCAATAGTATGTATTTTGAAAAAGTTGATACAAACCTCTAGAAAACAGCACAGCATTTTGCAAATAATCTCGACTGGTAGCAAATCCTGGGCAAGACCAATAAACTGCATCATGTCTTGATTGTCTTCGAGAGCTTGTCCAAGAGACTTCAAGTCACTAAAATTGCATTATTCGCTATATAATTTTTGTGTATTTTAGAGGTGCATTCGAAAAGCAAAAAAATAAATTATAAATGCCATATTTAATCTATTAGAAGGGTACCTCTAATTGAAGGGCAGCACATTGCATTTTTAGAGATTTTAATTGAATTCACAATTTAACAAGTTTCAGCAAGAAAAAAATCTGGGAACTTCGGGGTTTTTGATAAATAGAAAAGCATAATCTTCTAATAGAGTAAATATTGTAGTTTTAAAAAAATAAATGGTTATCAATTGTCGCGTGTATTCAAATAATTATATATTTTTGAAAATTTTTGCAAAAATAAATCAATAAAACAGATATTTTCGTTATTTTTTTGTTTCGGGTGGCGCCATTCTTGCCGAACTATTAAATTTTAATTTTACCTTTTTTGAATTTTTTTTTTCATTTCATGAATTATTGCAATATTGGTATAAATAAATTCGGTGAAAAAACTATTTTTTTTCTATAAAACTCACAGTAATCCGGACTCTGTAAGCGCTCCAATGACAAATAACTTGAAGGAAAGAAAGAACAAAAAGTCGATGAACTCGGCAAGAAGCCTTCGCAAGAATGAGGCGACTCTGCCAAAAAAAAAGTTTTTAAATTTAAAAGTCGAATTGAGTTAAAAAAATTATTTTTTAAGTAAGTAAGTAAAACATACTCAAACTGCATAATTTCCACACCTTGTTGTTGTTGTTGTTGTCCATTTCTGTGCAAAGCTGCAATCGACGCTGGCGTTGGAGCAGAAGTTGGCGGAGTGAGCAATGGTGTGATCATTCCTTGGATCAAATTTGCCTAAAACGTTAATCAAATTTAAATATGTGTGTTTTTTTAAATTCAAAAAAAATAATAATAATTACCCATCGCCAAGCTTCCAACTGTCTTCTCTGCTCCACAGAAGCATCCTGTTGCCTTTGATACTCGTGCATTTTCGCAATGTAGTCACGATGAGCATTTGCAAAGTTTTGCATGGAACCATAATCATGTGTCTCGTCCGGTAACCCGTAAACCTCGCGGAATCGTTTACGAGTCTCCATCACCTTTGAGTTTGATTTTATTACCCCTTGCATGGTCCCTTGAAAAAAAAACATTTTGAAATTGTGAATATTTATTTTCATTTAAAAGTATTTCAAAAAGAAAGAAAAAACCAAAAAAGAAAACCAGCGTATTTAGACAAATCAATGAAAGGAGACGAGACGCATTCGTGGAAGTATCGGGGAAAAAAGTAGCGCGCACTGCACACAAAACACCACAATTGACGACACTTTTCCAAAGCTCTGACCGGCAAAAGGTGGAGCAATTACGAGTGGCTATAAAATTGGAAGTGAATGAATGAAATAAATGTTGGGGGTCCAGACTTGATGGCAATTATTTCGGCCGTTGTTGTTGTTAACTGCAATTTTTGTCAGAAGCAGCATACACATTGATTTCATGTAGATTAAATAATTTTTTTAAACGTTTTTAAATATACATATTTCTGCTGTTTCATAACAACTGAGCAGTCCCAAAATCTCCCAATCGTCATTTTCCTTTGAATGAGCGGGAAGGGTCAAACGTGGGGAATGACCCTTCTCTTCTGTGAACTAATCTTCATTGAACCCACTCGAATGGTGAGTATTGTCACGGCTTAGCAAAAATAAGATCACTAAGAAGGGCCTGGAAAAATGAAATTGGTGTCCATAATATAATACACCTCATTGTCTTTTCCTTCATTGTTCATCTTTGACCAGAATTTGATCATTTTTCGATTTCGCTACTATTATTGTTATCACTTTCTCTACTTTTTTTACCTTTTTCGGGATGATGACCAAGTGCCATATAGATAAAAGCACACGTATACGTAAACCAAAAAAAATGTGAAGGGCGGGTAGTGGAGAAAAATTGAATTCTTTGGAATTGTCTCTTGTTTTACATTTTACTCTGCCTCATCCATTTTCAAAAATAATGCGAGGACAAACGCTTTTAGGTAATAGTGCGGAATTAACACTTTGAAACGTTTCGAAGATTTTCTGGTTCATTTTCATTTTCCCAACACTATTTATCTTGTCATTCTTTGCTTGCACTTTCTATGTAAACAAAACTGCATTCGTCACTGATAATGTTCTAATTCCTCTGATATTTTGACCTTGTGATGTCCAACGTGTTTCAGGTCCTTCCGGGTCCTTTTTTTTTTTTGAATTTGCTTGTTTTTACTGGTCCATTTGTTATCAAAATTCTTTGAAGATTTGTATTGTGGTGATTAAAAAAAGAAGAAAGAAAAATAAGAGAAAATAAGAGAAAGGAACAGAAACGAAACGAAATGAAGTGAAATGAAATGAAATGCGCAAACTCTGTAGGATCACGAGGACAGAAATGCAATAGGCTTGGCCATAATTTAGATCACAAAATGAAAATCGCATGAGGCCGACATTATACATACACGGACCGTGTTCAAGGCCGATCAAGTGTGTTTGTAGTAGAGGGGCCGTCCGTTCAGAAGAGAAACGACTGACATCAGTTACGTCGAGGCGCGAGGGTGGGAATACAGGCTAAAACCTCGAGAAGAAGAAGAGAAAGAAAAGAAGGCATCGTGAAGATATCTAGACATCGCGCACATCAGAGTTGTAATGACGACGATTAGGGTGGCCGTAAGATACGAGTGATAGAGGGAGAGAAAAAGCGCATTGACGCGTCGGTGATAGAATCAGAAAATGAGAAAGAAACGGGACGATAGATTGTCAGTGATAAAGAGAGCACGGTACAATATAGAGAAGACGGTGACAGATATGGAAGTGAGAAAAGAAAAAAATTCTTTTCTTCTTCTCATCACTTTTTTTTTCTTGTTACCACACAATGTTTATTCATACTAACTATGCGTATAGTAAGTTGAAAACAGTTAGAAGATGGTTTGGAAATCAGTCGAAAATTACATCGTTCTGGAGGATTTTCAATTTTCAATCTAATTTGATTTTAGTGAAATGAAATACATACATAAAAAGCCCAACCGGAAATTAAACTTTTTCATATAACTTCTCTTTTCTTATTTAAGAAAGCAAACTGATTTATTTATTTATTTCTCCTCCTTCTTGGAATTCACATTCACATTCGGCCCCAAATAGATTTATTCGGGGCCTCTTCTTTTCCACTGTCCATCATTACCAACTTCCTCGCGTTTTTTCATGCAAGTTTCTCTGTTCTCTTACCAATTAGTGGTGGTTAATGTATTTGAACTCATTCCTCGCATACCATCCGTCATCGTGTTCTGAGAATATCCTGTTGGCTAATGCTGAGTGTCTGATTTTTTTTTACCATTTCGTTTAATTTTATTAATTTCAGTAGTGCCTCACAACTAGTCATATTTATAAAATTTTTCCTTGATATGACATTTAAAATATGTATTTTATGAAAGAATTCATTCAAAACTTTTACTCTTTATGGAAAAATGATGATTATGGTGATCCAGTTATAAAAGTTGTACACTTTCTATCTAGTCAAATGTTGAATAACAATTACGGTAGAAGTTATCCCACACCCACGCTGTCATCCGACCCCAAAAGTATAAATCTTCTAAATGAGCTCTATTCCCGACAAAGAAGGATAAAGGCCAGTTCATTTGATATATTATGAAACTAAATGCCCTTCCCGTATCCGATCCGACGCAAACAAACCGTTTTGTTTCCGCTTGTTCGTTTCGTCAATTCTTCCTTTCTCTCACGCAACTTTATTTCATTGTCGGCCCCCGCAGATTAAGATCCTTCCTTTCTTCCTTTCTTTCTTTTCTTATCCAATCCTTCTGTGAAGATATACCCCCTTCTCACTTTCCAAAATTTCTATCATCTTATGATCTGAATTTGGTTTTCTTGCCGTTTTCATATGCCCACCACTGAAAATTGGATAGATTGAGTTTGAGTTTGTGGCATGCTACCACCCAGCATTAACTTATTTTCTACGTAGCAGAGCTGCAATAATCAAACACCAATTTATCCAAATAATGGTAACCTTGTTTAAAAAAACAATTTATTTGTTTTAACGGATTTCTCTCATTTCTTGCATTTCTAATTTAATTTTCATATTCTTCTTTACCTGTGAAGTACAGTTCTGAAAAAAACTGTTTCTCTGGCAGTCTGCTCACTGGGCCAATGATTAGGGACTACTCGTTTTTAGAACTGTGCGGTACAGAACTAACACAAAACAAAACAATGTCCAATATAAAACAGGGTGAAACATAACTGCTACATAATAAAACTGTATAAGAATAGAACTGTGGGTTTTAAAAAACATTTTGCGTGGGAGTGAGTTTGCATTGATCGTTTTCTTGTTCTTTCCCGTCATTTCAATCATCCCAAAATTTCTGTAACAGTTTTAAAAATACTGTAATAGAAAAAAACAGAAAATAATACAACAACTGAAAAAAAGGCACTCACAAAATGATCAATGCACATGCTCTCCCCTGCACAAGAGTTTTGAAACGCAGAGTTCTATTCTGATACAGTTTTATTATGTAGCAGTTATATTTTGCGCTGTTCTATTTTGTTGCAGTTCTATAACACACAGTTCTAAAAGCGAGTACCCCCATGAATATAGAAAAATTTCCAATTTTTTCAGTCAACATGAAATGAAGCGGTCCGACGATAACAATGTCAATAGCGACCAAACCCAGAATTTCGACAAGGAGCAAAACTTAAATTTAGAAGAAGCGAGCAGAAGTGTAGAGAAAGAGGCTATCATTGTTCCCAAAGACGATACAGAGCATGAGAACAAAAATCAAAAATTAATAAATGAAAATTCCCCAGAGTGTTTCATGAACGGAGAGGAAGTGGAAAATGAAAATGAAAATGTAAATGAGAATGAAATTGAGACTGAGTCTGAAAGTCCTGTTAAACTATCAATTAGTCCGAATGGCTCTGAGACTTCAAATGAGGAAATTATTCAAAATCAATTGAGTTCTTCACTAACAGTGTCGCCACCGGAAAGAAAGCCATCTAGACATTTGGAAGATATTGACAAGACTCTAGATGAGCTCCACGAGCTTACAGAGACCGCATATCTGGCTGCCAAGCTTGCCCAAGAGCACACTAATATCAATTTTGAAAAGTTGTTCGAAACCAGTTCTGTTTATTTGAAAAAGTGTGAAACTCTGCCGGAAGATTTGTCTAAACAACAGTTTTCTGACGAAGACGGAATTCTTGAGGAAATCGAAGAAGCAGTTAGAGATGCAGAAGAAAAACAGTTTGAGCCAAATCATGTGAGCATCGTGTTGGATACTGAATGCAGTTCAGAAGACGATGGAAATACAAGTGCCAGTGAACGGGGCAACCTTCCACCTGGTAGGCTGGATTTACGGTCCAGACTCCATGATAGTGGAGACTCACTGCGTAACTTTACTGGCAGAGTGCGGCAAAGAGTTTCCAGTGTTAGTCAACAAATGTTTTTTTATTTATTTTATTTCAAAACACACTTTTTTTTTTAATTTTAAGAATGCTACTCTTCACGATCGTCGTTCCATTATATCAGGCCATGAAAGAGCACGTAGCAACGACTCAAGAGCCACCAGTCTGTTTTCTTCATCTATTGCTTCATTCCGCCGACCAATCTCCCACTTTTCAATTGACAACTCCTGTTTTGACATCACCGAGCCACCGACCCAACGTTCGCTAATGTGCACACCGATTGAGAAGGTATGTATGAATGTATGTATGCCTAAATAAATCTTGTCCACTGCATGAGCAACAATTAGATAATGCCAATAATAGTGACGAGAAAAATAGAATCGTTCTCGACGTGCCATGCAAAAAATCTTGCTTATTCATATGATACATATATGTATGCATATTCTTTCGTCCGTCGTATTGCTACAGAATGTTTATTTTGAAGAAGCGTGGGAAAGCTGTTTTTTTTATTATTATCTACATTTCAAAAACGTTAGTTACTGTCAAGTGTCGGCATAGATCTATTTTAGGAAATGCCACTTCAAGCGACATGTTTATAACATTTGTTTCAACAACTCACACCGACTAGCACATTTTGCAGATGTTCGTCAAAAACTCTCGCTCCGCCCCTGAAATGCGTGTTCACGAGACCAAAATCAGCCCGTTTCTACCATCTCCATCGTCTTCCAACGACGTCACTACAACTACCAGCGAAGTAAGAAAATGAACCTAGACAGCTCATCGTAACAATTCTGTTGCAGCCTAGTGTATCTTCTGAAATATCGGCCGACCAATATCCAAGTCCTGTCGTTATGAACCTAAAACTCCGACTCAACGAAGGACTGACAGAAACAGCGTCACCTGTGTCTTCACCGTTACCCAAACCAAAGGTTTTGCAGATTTACAATTAGACCAACAGCTGAAAATTATGCAAAAAATGCAATTTTGCAGAATCGCAAAGAAGCAAAAAGTAATAAACAACAGTTGAAAGCATCTGCCAGCTCCCCAAATATGAATTCGCAAATTGTAAAATCCACCGAATGCGTAGGTCTTTTTTTGTAGTTTTTTCAAAGAGAAGGGAAAGGAAAATGGATTATGTTTTTTTTTTGTTTGCTTTTTTTTAAATGCCATTTTTATGGAAACGTTTTGCACATGGAAAAATGAATGGGATCATTTATACATACATACAAACAAATAATATTCTGCTCAAAGTTGAGCAAGATCGAAACGCAACAAAGCCTAGAAAAAAGTTTTTCAACTTGTTACTGTGAAAACAAAAAATTGCAACTCTGTGTTCACGTACTTTTGAAAATTCAAACGGAAATGAAAGAAACATCATGGCAAATAAAGAGAATCGTTCCCATTTTTGTTGCAACTTTTTTGTTTTCACAATATTTTTTCAATTCGATCTTTCTGGATTCGACAGTACGTGCATAAAATTTTCTTGGAGACTTGTTTTTTGAAGTAAACGTGCATAGTTTGCACCGGAAGCTGTCGATTTTTTCCAAACTGTTGAGGAATAAAGGCGTCGGAAAAAAACAGAAAAGAAAAGAAAACAATTTCCGGTCCGGTAGCGTTTTCGTTTTCGTTTTCATTTTCATCCAGAACGCATCTCATCTTCTGTGAAATCAATCGGAAATGTAACCGAATTCTTTTTTCGTTTGTGTGTTTTTAAGGAACTGAATTTGTGTTTTGACAAGTCAGTTACAAATTAAATCCGATATTTATCTAAAAATCTGATTCGTTTTAGGGACGAACAAAAATTGGTAAAGGAAATATTTGAATATCTTTCTTTTATATCCTTCTGATTGCAGGTGGAAATCGCCACCAACACACCGACGAACAGAACATTTGAGCTTGTTTCTATCAACATTTTCAACGTTAATTTGATCCGAAAACCAAAAAAATCAATTTACATTATGGCGAAGTTTGATGGAAAAGATGTTCATCGCTCTTCAAAACTCAGATGGTAGGCGGGAAACCGTAGTTTTTATACATATGATGATATCATTTCAATCGGAAGTTGATAAATTTATTTCCGAATCGATTAGAAAGGTTTGGACAGAAATGCGTGGTACCACAGAGACTCGTCTAAATCCCTTTTCCATATTCATTCATCCAACCATTCATTTATACATAGACTGGCAACATTATTGTGTGTTCCCACGCATTTCACTTCACTCCTCTTTTCTGACAAAACAAAAGCAGTAAATTTATCGGTACGCCCCCGTTGGCCCAATTTTCATGCCCAATATTGTGTTTTTCACTCTTTCCCTCGTTTATTTTTTATTTTTTTTTTCGCACAATAGCCGACAAACGATGGTGATGATGATGAAGATGATTGGAGCCAATTTTCTCGTGAACATTTTTTCTTTTTGCAGTGACAATCTTGTCCACGACTTCACCGTCGAAACAACCGACACATTCACAAACCTCCACATCGTTTTTCTCGAAGGTTTGTTTGCCATTCTCGAACTCTGTGCGCTTCTTTTCATCTCTTTTATTGCAAAAAAAACCTTTGATGCCAATTCAATTCACCGTCTTCTTCTTCTTCTTATTCGTCTCAATTGTGTTATGTTAATTTATTTCAATTTAGCGACAAGCGATTAGAATAGAAAAAAAGACAGATTGATAGATGGAAAGGTTGCCTGTCGGTTTCCAGTTCAAAACCAACCACAACCGACTTCCGGTTGGCACGCATCATGACGTAACGAGTTGAACAGTTTGGTTTGATTCATTTCTTTTGCGTTGAAACGAAACTAACTGGACCCTTCTCTTCAACTCAGTGCATAATTTTAATTTTAACACATTTCTTTCAAATCTGATGTTTTATCATCAACCATTACAGGCTCAAAAGCAAAAGTGGCTCGTCCCGTGGGAAAAGTGTCGATAGCAAGAAATGATCTCGAGATCGGAACGCCACTAGAGCAGACATTAAGACTGTGCGCCGTTTCCAAGTACCCCGATTTTTGTGGCCAAATTTGCATTGATATTCGTCGCCAACCAGGTTCATTCTCTCTGAGGTTAGTGGAGTTTTGAATGATGTCAGAAAAGTGAAAACTGCAAAACATTTTCTAGGAATAATTAAATTTATTTTTAGAGTATTTTAGTTCAGATTCTCAGCAACCAGTTCTAAGTAAAACGCACGCACTTCTCAAAAAAAAAAGCAAAAAAAAAACTCTTTAACTGCACGTATTTGAAACCGGAAACTAAACGTAAAACTAAACTGTTCACCGTCTATGTTTTTTTTTTTCATTTTGTGTTTGCTCAATGGCTTATTAATTTCTTCTCTTTTTCTCTTTTTCTGTCTATCTCTCTCTCTTTATATAAAGTCCCACCCATCTATTCTTATCTAAACCATAATTCGGTCTACCTTTGCTCTTACCCCACACAAAAAAAAACTGAACTGCACTCTGAGAAATGTTTTCTTGATTTTCACTTTTGTTCCGTCGGAGCTCACTGGTTAGATAAGAAAAACAAAATTGAACGACACGAAAAAAAAACAATAAGTTCATAACACCTACGCTCAAGTTTTCAGTTTTCAGGGAGCATGGGAAGTTTAAAAACACTAATTTTTAAATAGTTTTGCAAAATTTCCTACAAAATAGGAGTGCTGAACACCCACGTTATTTTTTCTCCCTTTCTAGTTTATTTGCTCGTAAAATACGTATAAAGTCTTTGCGAAAATACATAAAATAAGAAGTTTGAACTTATCGCGTCTAGACAACTACGGTATCTTGCAAATCGGACACATTCAAAGATCACGCACGCTGAGTTTACGAGAAAAATTCAGAAAAAAAGACGATACACCTGCCTATCGACTTTTGCTCTACTCTAATAAAATTTGATAGGATTTTTTATGTGCTAGCAGTGGTGCAATAGGGCAGCCTATCATTGTCAAGCAAACCTTATCATTTTTTGTTTGGTTTTCTGCTCCTGGAAAGAAACAAAAGGTTTTTAGAGCTGAGAGCCCGTCAAACAAAGCTTAGACAATCATACTTACCATTTTACGAGCCCATGCAGAAAAAGTTTCTCTTTCTTCTCCTAATCCTTTCGTGTTTAAACGTTTCTCTCTCTCGCAGAATGCCTATCATCCACTCGAACTCTTTGGTGTAATTGAAAAAGGAAAAAAATATAAAAAAAAAGGTCATTCTCTGTTACTCCTCTTATCGCTCATTTTTCATCCACTTCATTTATTTATTATTTTTTGAAAAAAAATATGATTTTGAGAGTTGGTGTTTGTTTGATTTTCTGACAAATTAAAACGTGACTCAAATCCAAATCTCAAAAATCTCAAAAATCAGAGCAGTGTGGCTCACGAACGAAGGAACACTTATTTCAAATGTGTGGGAGCACTTGAGAATTTTATTGCTTCCAAGTAATCGAAATTTTGTCACATATTTTGTTTTCTGTTCGCTTGACCTGTCATATTCTTCTATTTTTGTCGGTGTGAGTGGGGTAATTCTAGAGAAAAATTGCTTTTAATTCCGCCTCCACTTTTTCCGTTTTTTTTCCAAAAGACTTTTTTCTTTGTATTGTTATTCTTTACATTTTGACGTAGGAGTTTAATTAATTTACTGAATTTTCTTTTGAAAAAAAAACACACACACAAGATCAAAAGTTCTTGTTTTTCTTAAATCCAGATAGTCATCTTTCCATTTTGCGACAGAGTTAATGAGAAAAAAAAATCTGATTTCGCTTTCTATGAATAAATATTTGGGCATTGCGATGATTGCTTTGAAATTTTCCATATTACACGGTGTCCAGAATTGGAAATGTGGGCGGAGCCTAATTTGCTGGCGCGCCAGCAAACTTGCATGGCGCACTTTCGGTGCTTGCGCATTTTTCGACTCTCGCATTTTTTTATTGATTTTATTATTTTTCCTTCAGTACAATCTGTTTTTCTTTGTAAAAAGTATGTATTGTATCTTTTAATACCATAAAATTGCCCAAACTTCGATTTTCGTAAAGATTTATCCTGCAAAAACACCAAAAAACTCAAAACAAATATTTCGAAATGGTGGCTGAACCAAATTCGACGTTCTTAGGCTTTAAAAATTTCTGAAGACCTCAGCTATAATTCTGTTAGAGCACATGTGGGAAATAATTAAGAATTTGTGCCTTTTTCCCGAAAAACATTTAAAAAATGCGTCAAAATTTGAATTTCGCGCGAAAAAATCTAGTGGGCGCGTTTGCTCGGCTCCGCCCACATTTCAAATCCTGGACACCGTGTATTAGTGTAAAAGAAGATAAGCAAGTATTACGGTAGTTCTTAATACGATTTTTTCTAGTTTTTTGTTTGATACTCAGGACATTTTTGGTTAATAGCCAAACATGCATTTGACACATGTCCCGGATTTCAGTCCCTATTCGGTGGCTACTAGCCTTTTTCAATAGCGATTAGCCGTTTTTCATGTCTATAAACCACAAACCAGCCTATACCCGCTATAGAACTTGAAATGCAAACGAAAATGAAGAGAATAACCATTGAAAACGGCTAATAGCCATCAAATTCGGGGCATGTGCCAAATGCAAATGACATGGCGCACAGCCCTAGTCCAATGACAGCTAGCGGTTTCCAATGGCTATTAGCTACAATATTTCCTGAGTAGTTGGAGTAATCTCATCACTGAGGTGTTCTCCAACAGCCATTCCACCGATGCGTAACTAATTTCAAATTTTTTCCCCACTATCCCTCTTCCAATCAATTCAAATAACAAATTAACCTTTGTCACCTATCTCCCCAGCCTCTCTCCTCTTCCACTTTCAATCAGTCACCCAAACGCCCTTTCAATCTCTGAGAAATAGAAGAATCGATGACGGAAAAACCGGAAGTCGTGGGTTCTGCTCATTCAACTGATATTGTGATATTAATGAAGGTGACCGCGGTACGAGTGCGTATGAGAGTGAGAGGGAGCAAGCAGCTGTTTGGCATGCGTCCAACCCTTCAGTTTCACTGGTGGGGGTGGATGCTGCGTGGGAGTTCCGTTTATTATCATAGCTAATCGTTTTGCTTGCGCTCTTTAATGTCTTATTCCGTGTTCGTTTCCTGTTGTTTTTTTTTGCATTTGCATTTGCATCTCCATCTCCAATTGACCCCTCCCCCTCCCCCTCACTCCCCTCGGAGTAAAAAGATGTAGGCGGAAGAAAAAGAAGAAGAAGAATACCGAGGTGGGTGGGTTGGGGTGGTGCTTTGGTGTTCCTCCTCCATTCTTTCTTTTTCCTTCTTCCGATCGCCAACTTTTGGACAAAGAAAAGAGAAATGAAATGACGGCAATTTACAAGCGAAATTGGCAAATTGGCGTGAAGAAGAGCGCAATAAAATATGAATTACACCTTGCACTCGGCTCAATTGCATCTTTTTGTCGGCAAAAGACGACAAAAGAAAAGAGTTCTAAGGCGGGCGTGTCTCCGGAAGTCGCTCTTCTTGTTCATCAATGAAACGAAACATGAAAGAAAAGAGAAAGAATAGCATAAGTCATTTGCTTTTTCTTTTCCCCCCTTTCGATTGAGTTCTTATGAATTGGAAAAGAAAAAATACATGCCATGTTTTTGGGAATAATTCATGTGGTTTCATTTTCTAACATTCAAAGAAATAAAACAGAAACATTGAAACAGAAAACTAGAGAAAAGTATTGTTGTTTTTTCCCACTCCTTTCTTTCTTTCTTTCTTTCTTTTTTTTCTTGAAATGAAACCCGAGGTGCAACAGCAAACGCAAAAGCAACAGAAAAAGCAAAAGCAAAAAAAAAGAATAATTTGAGACGTTTTGGAACTCCCAGCTGCAGTCAGTTCAGTTGCACATCTGGAAGTTCTCTTGCTCATTCTCTTGTGCTCTTTTCCACTTTACCACTCGTATCTTGGCTCGCTCCTCTTTATCACCCTCTCAAGACCGGGTCAAACCATATGATTGCTCGAAATTGCTCTCGTGAGGAACTTTGCATCTTTGAGTATTTTTTGTGTCTGGTTGAATGAATAACAATTATTTTTCGTTTTTTTTTTTCATTCTCTGACTGCTTTTTTTTGGCGAATTGCAAATTTGAAATTTCCAACAAAAAAATCATTTTTATATAATCGAGGAGCTTTGGCACGAAGTTTGACACAGTTGAACGTGTGTGACCGTAATCCATTAAACGAGAGAGTGTGAGAAAATAAGAGACCAATGATTTTTTTTGGTTTCTTTTTTGTTACTCACTCTCTCACTCATTCAACTTTCGTGCCGGTATTCTTAGATGATGGACACCTGCTGAGACGTACGATACTAATTTACTATTTGCGGTAAAATAATAAAAACCCATTCCATTCAATCAAAATCCCATTTCACTCAATTATAATAGCCTATGGGCCAAAAGTTAAACTTCTGAACCCATCGTTTCTCCAATTAAATAACAAATAAGACGGGTTTGCGATGCGATTCGATGCGATAAATTTAATCTAATGGCAAACACATTGTGCGACGTTGAAAGGGTTCGTTTTTATTTTATTCCGTTCCATACGCGATTCGTTCCACCTTACCATCACGACGCAAGTTTAGTTACAAATTGCGACATGTTCTGTGGTTTGTCCGGGTAAACGCATCTTTTTTCGTTGTCTAACTGTACAAATATCCGCCCACGATGATAGGCGAAGCGTTTTCGAGCACTTTCTTTATTACTCATCTGTTTTGTTTTTTTTTTGTTTGCATCTTTATCGGAAACTACATGTAATATATGTAATTTCCCTGCAGGCATTGTGAATCATGAAAAATAGATTTCGTAATAGACAGCTAGCAGATGTTTTTTTGTTGTTGAGCAAATTATAAATATTCATTTAATTGAAAATTAGTCTACTCTAAGCATGTACATATCGAAATCATTGATCCCTTCTAATGCTTTCTTTTACTCATTTTTTCTTTGTTTTAAATACAAACTATGTCAATTTATTTCCCCTTTTCTTCACGCTTCATTTCACCCCTACTTTAGGATATACACACCCCCGCTTCGTTTCGTTCCGTCCACGCCTATATTTGTCTTTTCTCGCTTCTCCGTCCGAAATTGTGATACGCCGCCCGCGCTCATTAAAAATTGTAGTGTTATGAAAGTAGTAGGAGTTCATCGTCTGGAGAAGGATTCGTAGAAATAAGCACTCCAAAAGTGGTATAAATAGGAAACCCTCGTTTCTTCTTATTAGCTCACATAAATCTAGGCAGCTTGATCTGACTATGAGTCAGGCCGAGTTGATTTCGGTAGTTTTCGTCGTTTAAGTGCTTTGCTTGAATTAATAATAAAACACATCCGTTCCACGGAAGCACATGGCTTTGCTTTTTTTCCACATCTGCTGAATATTCAATCTTGTCTTCTTTTTTTTTGCTCACATCCTCCTTCATATTTATTTCGAAATATTTATATACATTCTTCACTCGTATGATTTGAAGGCACTGTTCAAACGTTTTAAATTACCCAAAATTTGTTAAGGAACGTTCGATGATGTTGCAATATTAAAAAATAAAAATTTCAAAAGTTTATTTGATAAGAAAAGTCTCAAAGCAAAGCATTTGCGTCAGTAAGTTCAGCCACAATTTGTTACCCGCCGTTCCCTCAACGTCATTTTGTAAACACTCATTCTCGACAAAGCCGTTAGACAAGCACTGAGAATGCGTACAGCCTTGAAAAAATAGGACTATGTGAAACATTTCCTCTTGTTCTGATTTCTAGATGATTTTTGTATACATATGTATATCTTTTACAAAGATTTCTCGTTCACAATTCACTAAACATCACTTTCTGAACAACATTTGCTCAAGTATTTTTTTTTCAGAGTCGTCGACTGTGGTGGATTAAAGCTAAAAGAGAATCAAACCCTTCTTCTGCTCGTCTCCACACTTGGCAATTCCAGTGTATGTACTCACATCGTTCTCTTCTTCTTTTTTTTTTGCTTGACACTTTTTTTTTGTCTTTTCCCCCTTATCCATTCATTTTGCCTTGTCCGAGCGCTGAATACATCTCTTTGTTTAAGGAAGTGGGCAAGCTATCCATTGACGCAGAAGAGAGGCGCAGTAAGGAATGGTTAGAGATGCCATGTGTTGAAGGAATGCTTTCATTGAAGCTGACTCTTTGGCAAGATCTCCTCAAAGGTATTAACTCGGTTTTCCACGGACAAGTGCGTGTCGACGTCGACGATCATTGGAAATCTGGACCCGCAAAGTGGTTCTATTTGCGTTCCAAGGCTAATGAAGACGGCGATTCGTCCGAAGAAGGTGGAGATATTGGAGAAGCTACTGTAAGAGCTACCTTCCAAATTGATCACATTCTACGGATGCAAGTTTATAAGTACGATAGTGTATTTTTTTTTCTCACCACAACTTCCTTTTTTTTTTTCTAGACCTCTTTTGGATCTTCTATTTCTTTCGGGAGATGTCACACCTCTTACCGCTTCTCTTGTGGCAGTAATTGAAGCTCTACCAAAGGTCGAATTAGGACCAGTTTCACGATCTTTGGTTGAACTCATGGCCCAATCAGAACGAATTCGCCCGGTTCTAAACTCTCTCTACGTAAACAGTATCCTAAAGTGCCAGTGAGTAATTTTTCATTTTTCACATTAACGAAAATCATATTTATGAATGATTATTTTTTAATTATTTTCAGAGATGAAAACACGTTATTCCGAGGGCAATCTCTTTCTGGAAAGATGCTTTTTGAAATCTTGACCACTTTTGGTAAAATGTACTTAATCACGACGCTGAAACCAGTTGTTGATAAGGTGATAAAGTTTAATTTTTTCAAAACCAAATGATTTTTTTTAGATCTACAAAGAGCGCAAGAATTGCGAAGTTGATCCCACCAGAGTTCTCATCGGAACATCATTAGAAAAGAACAAAAGCAATTTGCTCATGTACTTCCAGATGATTTATGAACGTGTTACAACAAGTTCCACAAACTGCCCACACATCATAAAACAGCTTTTATTCGATCTTCGTAATGTAGTAGGAACGCATAGCTGTAAGCTTTTTTAATTGCTTTTTTTTCACTATTTCGAACATATTTCAACTGTTGCAGCACGACCTGGTGTTCAACGACTCGCCGTTTCATCCTTTGTCATCATGCGATTTTTTGCCGCTGCAATTCTGAATCCAAAAGCATTTGAAGTTAGGAAAGACCAGCCAGACTTGCGAGTATCACGGACACTTCTACTTCTCTCAAAACTTCTCCAGAGGTTGTCCAATTGCAGTGTCAGTGAAGGTCCGCTTTCATCCAAAGAGCCATGGTTGAACGGAGTTTTCGAAACAGTGACAAGTGAAACGCACAAAAATACCATGGCCTCATTTTTGGATAATATTTCACTTGTAGGAGACAATGATGAACCACAAAGGTGTACAGTTTTCAAGGTAAATTTTTATTTGTCCCTCCCTATAAAAGCTTTAAACCGTTGTTTTTTTTCAGTTCGGAAACTTACAACAAGTTGATCGAAGTCGATTAGCTTGGAAAAAGGTTCTTCATTACAAGAAAAGATACGTTCAACTCACAGAGAACGAACTTATTTGGCAAAAAGATGTGCAGTGCCCTCCGAAAGGAACAATCCTTTTGGCCAATGTTAGATCAGTGACTGTTGATAACAAGAATATTATTACAATTGTCTCTGAAAGCTCACAGGCACAGTTTGAGGCTCCAGGAGGTGTCGAGGCTAATGACTGGTATGATTTATATTATTCACTGCTACTTTTTATTTGGATTTGTTTTTTTTTCAGGTTAAATGCCATCGAAAGACAACGAAATCGTGTTGTACATGGATTTGAAGAGGATGCTGGAGAATTGTTTTTCTTTGATGCTGAGCGACATGTTGACAAAATTCATGTAAGAAAAATGTCATTTTTTTTCTTTTTGCACTTTTTCCCATTTTAGAACCTTTTATACAAATACCGCGACACAATGATTGAATGGAAGAACCAGCTTCAATCAAACGTTGATTTGGATGAAAAAACGGCTCCGGAACTGCTGAAAGCAAGCTATGTAGCGGAAGAAGAGCGCCAGTTTCACAAAGAGTCGCTTATTGCAACCCTCTGCACCACAATTGACGTCACGGACGCCATTCAACTTGCCCACGAAGAATATGAAAAAGAAAATCAAGTAAGCATTGCAAATGAATTGTAACGGTAGAACCCATAAATGTCAATTTTCAAAATTTCAGAGTAAAATCAAAATGAAGGAAGCTTCCAGTGATCGATAAATGAACTCATAGTAGGGCATAATTCATGTACGATAATATAACTCATTTTTGGAAACTTTACCTGCTCCACCAATCTTCACAAATTACAGTTCAAACCTCATTTCTCTCATTCACCCCTAACAAGCCCAGTGTTATGACATAATAGGCCACCAATCCCTATAGTAACCGGTTCGCATATCAAATCGATCTTGAAATTTTTGTGATTCAAAACCGTTCCCGACCAAAGTGTTACAACCAAAATTAACCTGACATTCTTTGTCATGCACCCTGACATTTGCACTTTCCCACACACAAACTCACACTTCTCTAATTCTAGCATTATTTCCAGGCCAATGCTATGCCATACTACAAATCTGTTCTATTTTTCAGTGTTCATGATCTCAGACTTTTTGCTTTTTTTGCTCTTCATTATTTCCTCATCACTTAGTTCCGATTCATTAAACCCCGCACAGTTATTGGAGAAAAAAAAACAAAAAAAAAAAAACTTCGCCAAATAATAAATAAATATACAATTTGATATTCTTTTACAATTCTAATGCAAAAGAGAAGGGTTGATGGCTTCAGAGGCAGCAAGTGAAGTCTGGAGAGTGAGACGAGCACATTCTTGTCCGATTTGCAGAGATTCAACGACTGATTTATTGTGCACTAGACCGGCAATTACTCCACTGTTGAAACTAAAAATATTGATAAATAATGTGGAAATTTTCAGATTCGTACCTGTCTCCAGCACCTGACACAGAAACTACTTTTCTCATTTGCAATGGTGGCGGCAGTGATTGGAATTCCAGTTGGCCATTGTTATTCCTGAAATCAAACAGTTGCTAATCCGCTTTATTAGTTAGAGGCGACCTGTAAGCAACTGCTGATCCCTTGTTGGAAAGTGTGACAACAAAAATTGAAGTATTCAGCAGAAGTTTTGTTTTCTCCTTCTCGATTAACTCAAGAACACTGTCAGCTGAATCGACGACTGATGGATGAACAGAAACGTTGCAAAGCTTTGCCCATTTCAAAAACTCGTTTGCGTTTGGTGACGTGGCAGTAACAGCTCCAATAAATCCAGTGTCGAAAACTTTTTTCACTTTGTCGATGTCAGTGGGTTCGAGCCAGACTGTAATAAAAAATCCTGACATTTTTATCCACATACTTTAATAACCGCAACCTTGTTTATTATGTTCTTTTGCAATTTCTAAAGCTTTTGCCATTACTGGAACAGGTAGATTGGAATCCAAAAGTATAAAATCAGAAGCTTGAAGTGCATCCTCATTCTTTTCAATCTGGAAGAAAAAGACGCATACATAAGTCTTTTCTACATCTGTGTTGAAGAAAAACGAACCAAACTTGGCGTAATTGTTTTGAGAAGCGGATCACAAGTGACAACACCGAATTTTACATTTCCACAAACATTGACAGCCAAATAAGTACAAGTGGGTTTGCCAGTCACTATTTTCACTCTGCTAATATCCTGAATTGTGAATAATCAGTAATTTGCCACGTTGTTCAAACTTTACAATTCTGTGACTTTGCTGCCGAAAGAAAGTGCCATTCTGATCGTCTCCAATTGCCGAGATGAAGACAGATTCACAGCCGAGTCTTAAATTTAAAATAATCGAGTTAAAATATTTACATAGCACTTCAGGTGGAATCCTTTGGTAATAATAATGAAGTTTTGAAATTTTCTAACGTACACAGTATTTTCTTTTTCTTGTTTCTATAATTTTTTTAAAAATTTATTATTTTTATTTCTTTTTCTTCCATTTTCAGGCGCAAACACCTATTACCGAAAAATTTCCTAATCCCACTTAGTGCAGCTATCGTTAACTTTTATTGGCACTGAGAATTGAAAAGAGAAAGACTGCGAAATGGAAATTTGAAAGAAAAGCGCGGGTGAGTGAAAATGGCTGTATGAGTGTCTGTGTGCGCGTAAACATGGTCTGCTGTTTTTGAGTAACGTCTGTATGTGAGTTTTACCTGGCAAGTGCATCCGCATGGTTTCGTGCCACACCACCCATTCTCTGAACCACTTCTCCGTTGTACGAGCCACCGTCATCCTATAATTAGCTTTGATTGATGACGAATAAAAAAAGTTGAAGAAAAATATCTGATCATTTTTTGAAGATCATTCCATCGTGTGACACAAACGCGCTGATACTTTATACAAATAACGACGCATCAGAGAGCTTCCTCCGATCGGCAGGGACCGGAAGCACTCCTCCACAGTTTATTTTTTTGCCACCATTCCCTTGCCACGTTTCTCTTCCGTTTGAACATAAGCACTGTTCTCTTTTCCGCAATCATTTTTAATGGTGCCGAAAAAATCTAGGATGTTTCTTTTTTTAATAGACTTATTCAGTGGCGTCGCTGAATAAGTTCATATCTTACAGAAAATTTTCCTTTTTGATGTATCTCACTCATTTCATAATAACTATTTTCCATCTGTGACAAAAGCAAGTGTGCTCCATTTTCGTCGCCAAGGCATTTCATTTCACGTGGAATTTATACATGAAATGAAAAAATTTAGAGACGAAAATCAAAATCACGAAGTATTAAGTTTCGTGGAGCGCACTTGCTTTCGTCACGAAAGGACAATATTTTAATAAAATATAAAAAATATTGTTTTAGAAAATGAGGCTAGGAAAAGCCGCTTGGCTTTACGGGAGCAATTTCATCCTCTTGATTGCTGTGGTGTTTTTCCTTATAGCGACCATTCTCATGATTTCAAACCCATTGTTTGCATTGATTCCAATTCAGAAGTATGACCCCTACGTTCTTGGCTACTGTATTGTTAATATTTGCCTGGTAAGCAGAAATATTCACTTCCCGCCCGTTCAAAATGAGCTCAGAAAAATTCGCAACTTTCCAGGCGCTTCTTTGTATTGTAATCATAGTGGCAATTCGTCAGAGACAAATTGCGGTTGTTGTTTTTTGTCACTGGATTTCATGTTGCACCCTGATTGTTGATGCCGTTATGATTTTTGTTTTCGCAAACATTATGTCTTCCGCCCACACTTCTCTGTATTCTCATATCAGAGTCTTACATGAAGATAGCGTAAGTACATAAATACATAATAGTTACCTCCTGATAAATAAACAAACACGGTTCATATTTATCTTTTTTCCAGAAAGAACTATGCCCAGTATGGGACAATGCATATCATGTGCTCTCTTGTTGCCCACCGATAGAAGTTTTGAAAACATGTGAGGGCTTTTTGAACGTTACAAGAATGTTTTGCCCGACAAATCACTCCAACGATTGCTACGTGCATCTTAAGAAGTAAGGAAACCTACTGAAGCGCTTTCACTGATAAAGCTTAACATTGCAAAATTTGTTCTAGATGGCTTCATTCAAACACCGAAATCGTTGGGTGCTTGGCGTTTTGCGTTATCACACCATTAAAGCTCTTCATGATTGTTGCTCTGCGCAAAGATATAGAGAAAGTTGAGATGGAAATGGCCGAACTTGAGTACTTCTCACTGATGATCAACGATTAGTGAGTTGTTTTTTTCTCTCTGATGATATGATGATTAAAACCAAAACCATTCCTCGGTTACAGCGACCGCCATGGGGATGGGTACATTGAGAGCTTCAAAAGCAATGCCAACCTAACAATTAGCGCGGAAAGTAATTCAACGCAATCCTCCCGTGTGAGCCGAGCCAGAAGTTTTCCTGGATATTCACCATTCGTGAAGCACTCGGTTATTGAGGAAGTGGAGAACGAATTCACAGTACGCGGTGATGAGATTCGAGAAGAGCTTCACGCAGCAATCGCTGCCCATAATGCTCGCCAACAACAAACAACAGAGAACGCATCAGATGATGATTGTGACAATTAGTTTTATAGTCACTTCACATTGTATGTATATGCTTTTTTTGTTTTAATTTTTCATTCCAATCTTTCAAATTACTGTTTTCCTCTCACAACCCGCATTACGTGTCTCGCCCATTTGTTTTGTTTTAACTTCCAAAACTTTCATAACACTTTCCTTATGTCTCCCCACTGTTTTTTTCTATTTCCTTGAAAAGTAAACGTTATGTTTCAAATTCATTCGCTCACCTTCACATTTTCGCTCGTGATCGCCTCAAAATCGACGATAGTTGCTCCGATAGAAACCTGAAAACAATCGTGACGTCTTTTACAAACACATGTTATTGAAACTAGTAGGAGTTGTTGTTTGCCGAGAGAAAACTGTATTGTTTTAACTTTTAGCTTACTCAGCGGATTAAAAAAAGAAACAAAAGATGTAACAGTGCAAAGACGGAAACAAAAAACTTACAACCGTGGGTTTTTTCGGTGAGCTCGTCGAAGAAGGCGGCTGACCAGAATTTGTAATTGGACGTCTATCGGAGAGTTTTGCAGCTAGCCTTCCAGCTATTGAGGCATTGTTTTCAAGTAAAGCAATGTCTGAAACAATTGAATATGAATATTTATGTTTAAAACAATTGTATTACTTGTAGCCATTGATGCTCCTTTTGTTAATTGATTGACCCGGGCGAGAATGAATGGAGTAACATCTTGGGAAGCAATGTTTTGTGATCTAAACACAAAAATATGTATTTTGTTGCTATCATTTGTTCGAAAAACTTACGTAGCTTCTTGAACGGCCGTGTCAATTGCTTTTTGAATAATATCTCCATCAGTGGCATAAGCTTCCGGAATTGGACAGGCAAGAACTGTTCCAGAAGGCAAGCCAAGTGATTTCGAAATTCCTGAAACCAATCAACATATCGATTTTTGAATTAGAATGAAACGTTTTTAAAGGAAAATGTTTTTAAAAAATTACTCATTAGCTCCACGATGTCTTCCAATTTGTCTGTGCAAAACTGTGCTTTACTGTTTGATTTTCTAGTAAAAAAACTAGGAAATATGTTTTCGTTTCCATAAACCACACAATTGACAGAATGTGTTTCAAGATATTCAACAGTTTTCGAAATATCCAGAATACTTTTCACTCCGGAACAAACCACAATTACTGGAGTTTTTGAAAGCTCTTGCAGGTCAGCAGAGACGTCAAAGGCTGCAAATCAAAAGCGAAGCTATAATTTGACAAAACCATACAATTTACTCACTCTGATCAGCTCCACGATGAACTCCTCCAATTCCACCGGTTGCAAAAACACTGATACCTGCTGCGTGTGCAATTTTCATAGTAGAGGCAACAGTTGTTCCACCAACTTCTTTCTGAAAATAACAATAAAGAAAGAATTAAAATTTAAAAAATTAAAATAAAAATCTGTTTACCTTGATAATTGTTTTTGCAATGTCTCTGGTGGAAACTTTTACAGCATTTTTGCTAGAAGCGAGTTTTTCGAGTTTTTCATTGTCCAATCCAATGTGAATCTGATAGAAATTTGTTTTCAAAATGGTAAAAAAAAGCGATTATTAAATACCTTGCCATCAAACAAAGCTATTGTCGCTGGCAAACTTCCAGTTGCTCGAACTTTGTCCTCGAGACTGTGAGCTGTGCTGAAAATGTTCATAACTTTCAAACTTTCAAGAAAAAAAAATAAAATTAAACTCTACTTCAAATTGTGTGGGTATGGAAGTCCATGAGTGATTACTGTGCTTTCCAAAGCCACTACTCCTTCTCCATTTGCCAGTGCTTCCTTCACTCGCGGTGAAACATGTAGGAACTTTGAGAAACCACGTTTGTGATAGAAACAACGTGAGTACATAATAATAACAGTTGAATAGTAGTAAAAAAAAGAAAATAAAATAACGCAGTCAAAAAATTGCTTGTCTTGTCTATCTCTAAACTGCTCGGTAATCGTCAAGAACAAGATCGATGTTACCCGTAAGTAGATAAAGAAATAAGATAACGGTCTCTTTTTTTTTTGGTTATCTTGGTTTGAATGTCATTCTGTCCGTTGGTTTATTGTTTGATAAGAAATTCGCAATATTGACCATATGGAACATGAAATTTAATTTTTATTCGGTTTT
The DNA here is from genome assembly GCA_963572235.1 of Caenorhabditis japonica. Classification (NCBI taxonomy): domain Eukaryota; kingdom Metazoa; phylum Nematoda; class Chromadorea; order Rhabditida; family Rhabditidae; genus Caenorhabditis; species Caenorhabditis japonica. The sequence continues at coordinate 7,802,735 of OY754347.1, read as the reverse complement.
ATTATAATTGGTAAACACAAAAAAATGGTCGATCGAGATCGCGTTCAAATTCGTCATGCTAATAAATAATAAAGAAAAAAATTAAGGTAAAAGAAAAGAAACACTCGAAAAATAAATAGAGACAAACAATTGTACATACATATTAAGATTTAATTTGGAACAAGAATTGGCGGCTTTCCACAGGCGACTGGCTCAAATCGGCCGAGCGGTGTACGGTAAATATCTCTGCGACAGAAGTTGCAAGTTTTTCTGCAGATTCGGAATGCCAAATGAGCCGTCGATCCGTCGCAAGACCATTGGGACTAAATTAATTTGTTTCGTGTTTTTTTAATCTTAAAAATTATTGTGTCTCACTTTTCCCCAAACATCCTCTTTCTTCAAGAACCGCTTGCAAAACTCAGAATCGTGGCGATCAAAACACTGGTTAGACCTATCGCCAGATTGGAAGATAAGTTCGTATCTATCAGCAGCACTCTCAAGCCCACAAGTGTTGCAGCATTGAATCAATGAAAAGTCGGCGTCAGTAGCACATCTAAAACACTACTGTTCAATTTACAAACTTTTGAGGAATTGTATACCTGTCGAGAAACCTGGTAGGGTTGTGCTGTTGAAGTCTTCTACAAGCAATGCTCGAAATCATATCGGAACAACACGGCGGGAAAGCAGCTCCAAGAGCCGAGGAAAGCTCACTGATTGTGGAATTTTCCTCTTTGTATAGTGGTTTGATACGCGAAATTGCGAAACCGGCATCAACAGTTTCTAAAAGACAATACATTGCAACCAAAAAAAAGAAAAAAAGATGCAAAACGTTTTGAAAAATCAAAAATAAACTTACGCGTAAGAGAAACGAATGCAAAAACCAGCGCACACTTCCACATTATGCTCAATCCTTGTGTAATCGAGAATGTCCCATGTCGGCACAACATTATCGCACTTTTATAATACAGTGGCAAATCAGTCCGGTTCTGCACCTCTTGCAATTTCGCACCGCCTCCAAGGCGTTGAGCAAGAGCAGCAACAACACAATGTAAACGATGACCGGAAGGCAGCAACAGACAGAGAGAGAAAGAGAGAAGGGGTGCGGAATTACGGTTTTCCTGACGTGGTTCTCGGGAACACGGTTCTACCGGAGCTGGTCGCTTTTACAGTTTCACGTGATGTGATTGTCAAGACTTGAATACATATGTATGTGTTCTATGACTATTGTTTGGGGGGGGGCACTCGGACGGAATAGAACTCGAATGTAATAGAATCGCAAAAGAATTTTTAGAACTGCAAATTTCAAGCAGTTCATTTCCGTGCAGCTCTATACCGTTTTAAATACCCCCAAATATTTCATATCATTTTTCAAAGTTTTGTTGCATAACACGATTTTCTAACATTTCGACTAACTTTTTCAAAGTTTTATTCATACTTATGGGAATTTATCGTTCACAAAACATAAACTTTATTACTTGGCTAAAACTTTTATTCGGTAAAAACAATGCACAGCATTATCCCAAGACTCAAAGATCTGTAGTAATGTGCATTGCCGACTGTCTGCATTCTTGTTTTTTTGCTGCCAAATCTCAATGGTCAGTCGCATACTCAAGTGCTGATCAATTCATTTTTTTTTTCATGATCACAAACATTTTGCGTGAGATCAGTGTCCAAATACTTTTACGCGAGATTGTTTGACGTCGGCGACACTTTCCGCGCGACATGATTGACTGAAGGAGTGGCGGCTTGCCATTCATATTGTGCAACTTTTTTTTGTTTGGCTAAAAGAGCAATTTCTGGGCCATTGTGTTTTTCTGTCTTCTATCGAAAGCAAACCTGGGAAATTGCTTTTATTATACAGATATGGGAGAGCAGAATATGATTTGTGTGTGCAAAGAATCACATTTCGGAAAGAAAAAAATCCATATTATTTGATTTTTCAAAACTTTGTATTGTAGCTATTTGAAATTTAAATCCAAAGTTAACGGTTGTCATTTGCAAGTTTAGTCAAAATTCAAAAAGTTTTACACGATTCCAGCTGTGCAATCATCCTCATTTCAAAAGGTGTCAGTCGCAAGGCAAAATAAAAATGCAAGACCTTGATTCAGATGTGCCCAGCATGTGCAAACAATTCAAATTTAAAATGCCGTTTTTAGCTGAAAATACTGGAAACATGTTCGCTAGACTACACTCAACATTGTTTCCGTGATTAACTGTCCTCTATTGTACAAAAAAAGAAACGAAAAGTGGCTTGTTCATCTTTGCTCGATTTGTCAAAGATATGTAGGAAGTGCTTGTCGACACATGGCTGATCTATTTGCTGTAGTCACATTTGGCAATTTTCAAGAGGGGTTTGGCATTGTCCCACCAAAAATTCTTGTTTTCCCCTGACCACAACACACCATTTAAACCATATTATCACTTGTCTCTTCGGGGGATCTATTCCCAACTCTTATTACCGTTTTTAATGTGATGTCGCAATCTCCATGATGACCCAGATTTCTCAAAAAGTGATTGGTGAAAGTTTGCCGTGAAGTGTAATCAGTTCAGGATTTGAATGAGTTATGAAAGAAAAAACACAGAAATAGAATGATTCGTATTTATTTTTGTTTTTGGCGTTTATCGAAGATCAAACCGCAAGAAAGTATGTCAGTACTTTACGGGCAGGAAATTGGTGGCAGGTATAAGTGCAAACTTGCAACAGCAGTTGAAGGACGTTGACGGACGTTGACGGAAGAAAGTTGCAAATGAAAAATGAGAACTGATTCCGTGTTTAGATCCCTTAAGCGTAACATTTTCATTGAATGAAGTATCGTTACATGTTACTGTCAACCGATCGCATTTCTCTTTGCATTGGAGCTCCGCCGAAAGCAGCTCAGCAATAGCCTCCCAAAAGCGAAACAAGGAAGTAAAATTGGGGGGAAAAGAGCCGCGACGACAACGCTCAAAACCTTGCGCACTGTCTTCTCTACGTTTCGTTGACGCACGGCTTTGGCACAATTCGCTCTGGTGCGGCTCGACAAACACCACGTACGTATAGTGGTGTGCGCGAGAGAAAAGCAAAATAGGTAAGCGAGAATAATTGAGAAGGCAAATAGGGGTTTGAGGCGGCCGAGCCCCCGCAGTGATGGCCGGCGGCGCTGTCACGAAGGTCCACAACAACGGCGTCGGAAAACTCACTCTCGGCCCGATCGGAGGAAGACAGGAGAAGGGAAACGGCCGCACCATATTTGTCTACAGATGCGGCGAAACCGTATAGTTATTCAATTTGTGTTTGCCTGTTTATTGGCTCGCCGGCTACTTTTGTTTGTTGGTGGGCGAGTGACCAATTGGATGTGAAGGCGAAATCGAAACCATACTCGCCGTGTTTACTGCTACTTGAAAGTTCTCTTCTGAGTTCCGTTTCAAGTACGTGAGGACGAACAACATTTCAAAGATGAAATCGGGCATTTGAACAGATTGATGATTGTGCGTGACTACGGAACCAAGCATATTAAAAATTCCCTATTTGTAAAAATATACCATTTATGTTGTTTTGAGAATTTCCTATTTCCCATATTCTATAACTGTTATCAATTTGACCGAACTATGAGGCTTGTAGAAACCCACGTTCATTTCAGTCATACTTTATCAGTTTTTACCCCATCTTAACACCCGTGACTTTAAAAAGGAAGGAAGAATAAAATATGCCGTGGTTTTTATAATTATGTTTTCTAAACGTTTTAAAGTGATAAATCAGGCTAAAATCGACTTTAGGTTGGGTAATTCGACATGAAGATGAAGACCCCTGACCGCAAATTCAAAGTCATGCCGCAGTTCAACATCCAATTGGGTGGACGACCTTTGGCTGGTCAATTTGACACAAAACACCGGACGGCACCGATTCAGTAGCGTGAATGGTACTGACGACCACTGCGTCAACAAAGACGGATAGAGGCCTAGTGTGTTCATCGAGATAAGATAAATCAACAGCGCAAAATGTTTCAGAACAGTTATGTTCTAAGTCTTCACGCTCATAATAATTACATACATACAAAAGGGCAGCTTGATAATGTTGTCATTGGCATATGTCTAGGACGGTGACGTAAAAGAGCACTTTATAAAGATGATCTGGGAAATTGTCGAGGGACTCGAAGAATTTTTCAGATTCTTTTTCTATTTCATTAGAACTGATGAAGCATATCACTTGCCATTTCAGTAATTCTCTGATAAATTCCAGATATTATAAAAATATGTAGGTCCCTGTTAATTTTGTGTTGTTTGCCCTTGTTTAGCGGAATTTAATAAAAGTTTGAGGGATCCATTTGTAAAGTAGTATAGAAGTGTCTCACGAGCGGCGCCGACGCGCAAAAAAGTGGAACTGTATGACGAAAAAAGTTTGATCACGTATTCCGCCCGACTCGTCATTTATTTGAGCCTTCTCGCGGTCGCCTCGTTTCGTTTTTGGTTTTCCGCCTCAGTCCTCCATCTCCGAATTTGCCGCGACCTATCACAGGTCACGAACTTTAGTGCCCGCACGCCGCGTTTTACATCTGCCTGCGCTTCTACACGCCGACGCACTATTCTCGCGATCCGCGCGGAAACTGCCACAAACAACAACAGTCCGCGTACGGTGAAGACGTCGTATCCTACCCTCCATTTGTTCAAAGTTTTGTTTTCCGTTTCTCGGCTTTGAAAACCCCTGCTCAGTTCGCCCTCAGGTCTCTAGATAGTTGTATTCTTTCCTTTTTACGCAGTATCGAGTATTCATTGAATCCCCTCGTCTAACGTTCGTCATCGTTCTGTATCTCCCCAGATGTCCGTAATGACGTCATGATTTTTAAAGGGACAAGATAAAAAGCATGTTCCACTGAATGGCACCGTCGCCAGATTTGGTGTACTTTTCATAGCTCCTTTTACTTGTTCTATGCCCTGAACTTTACTACTTACAGATAGAAAAAGAGAACATTGTTGGACACCTGCCAGTCTGGTACATAACGCAGTTCAAAATGACATCAACCCAAAAGAATCCAGCAAACTGCTGGCGCCTCGAACAGGTGAGTGACCACTGGAAAGTTTGTTCAGTGACTGTGAGAGAAGGTGCTTGATCATGGTTGCCTTTTCAGTACTCCTGTTTTCCCTCTTGGTTTGTTAACTAGTTGAGGCATTTAGAAATTGCGAAAATTGGGAAATAAGCAAAACATTCATACCTTTCCTTTCTTCGCTAGGGATTTCTACTTGCTTCCTCTCTTTTTGTGTTAATAAAAAATATTCTTTCGGTTTATATAGTAGAAAAATGTAGAAAAATTACTTTTCAATAATATGTCTAAAACAAAGTGAAAGTGGGTAAGGTAGGTCACGGCATAAAATTGATGACTCCATCTGTTTTTACGTTTTCTTCTTTCTGGCGTTTTTTCCGTTTAGTCCGGGTGTTTCTTTTGTTGTAAAGATAATTGAGAGATTGTGTAGCTTCCTTTTCATTCCTTACTTATCACAATGATTTGGCTCTCTTTTGTTCATTTGCCATGACTGCGCGCACTACCGCAACGTATTCCATTGAATCGACACCCGGAAAGTCGACCGGTCGACGAGTTGGTGCTAGCTTGTACCAGTGCCATTCATCTTGATTAAAAAACAGCATATCAGTGGATAGTACCATTTTGCCTCTGCAAGGCTTCAATGGGCCGCCGAATGAGTCACGCCAAACGCGACCTTTGCGAGCCCTGACGGTGACAGGCGCCGGGGCATGACCAATGCGCGAAAGTTTTGTTGCGTAACCGTATGTTTATTGTCCGTTTGCCAATCGTTTACATTTTAGTGATACTTGCAGCTAGCGATTCCGTTTTTTTTTTGTGTTTGGTCGGCAATCTTTCGCGGAATAGTTTTTCACTTCGCCTATCCTTCTTGTTGTTCTTTTTTCATTTTTCAGAGCCAGTGTTTCTCCTTTTTCATTTCTTCTCTCTTCTTTACTTTGTATTCAACTGAAAAGTTCAGGACCGGTAAACTACCACGTTAGGTGTTTCATAAAGTGCGCCACGCGTTTCGAGAGAAAAGAGATTTCGGCCGATGAATGCAGAGAACCAACATTTGCGAAAATACATTACTCGATTCGTGGAGTGTCCCGGCGCTGCGCGATGCCTGCCTACAAGTTTGCACTTCGATGGTCAGTGGCGTTACGTGCCAGCCCGTCCGTACTGCGCGGACCGAAACCAATGCGAAGCACGATATATACACGCCCCAAGGGGTCATTGTTTGCCGTTTACCTCCCCCTTTGCGGAAAGACCTTTCGTACAGTACTCAGTGTGTGCTTCCTTCCGGCTGGGCACCCGCCACCGTGGTTGTCACAACTCCGATGGCTTCACTTCCTCCTCCTTCCTTACTGTTTTGGACCGCCCCTTTCTAACTCTCAGATCGGCTCTTATTCACATTTGCCTTTTGTAGTCACTTTGCTCTCCCACTGGCATCACTTTGAGTGAGCCAACTTCTTTTCGTATTTCAGTTTGTTAATTTTTTGCGATCTTGTCCTCAGTACCAGGGCATGTATCAATGTTCCTGTTTAATCTTTCAATCATTTCTTACTTAAATTCATAAAACGGGAGGTCAATCGGCGTGAGAGAAAGTTTCCACATCGGGATGTCGCACTTTACTCACTTCGTCGCTTTTACAAACTTCCAATTTCTCTGAACCACTTTACTTTTCCTAGCGATATGTTGTTTTATGGAATGACCAGTCTTGTGTGTTCAGTTTTTTCTTGGTGTAAATGCCCCACTCTTCCTCTTGTTGCTGCCTCTTCTTTTCCACTTTCACCCGATCAAGGTTCATCTATAGAAAGTAAAATCGTATTTTCTTCCTTTCACTCATTCTGGACATGATTGACTACGAGCTTTCGAAGCTTTTTCTTCCTCCGCTGTCTCGCATTATTCCATGTCGGGAAAATGAAGGAGAGAGGAGAAAGAAAAGTTTCGGCAAGAAGCTTTTGACCTGGATCAGTAGCGGCAGGCAAGCCATCCGCAGTAAACATATGATATCATCTATCCTTTTCCCGAGTCTCGGTTGATCATTAGCGCCTATAAAATCTAGAAGTAAAATGAGGAATACAAGCAATTTTATCTCCGTCGATCCGAGACTGGCACTGCTTTGTTCGCCGGCCTAACCCACGATTGCCATAGGGGATGCCTATCTATCACCTTTCACTGACAACTCCCAGATGGCGAATCGGAGTGGCTCTTGACTAATTGAAAAAAAAACAGTGCCGCGTTGTTTGGTTATTTATACTTATTTCTCAACTTTCACCGTTCATAGTTTATTCTCCAACACCCCGCCTTAATACATTTTTTGTTGCAATTTTATATCTCGTTTTTCCACCAACACTATATTTCTTCTAAAATGCAATTCCATTCATCTAATTTTTGTTTTAACCCGTCTTGATAGACATCCGGTCAAATAATTAGATGCAAAAAAACGGCCATATTGGGGGCGAAACGCCTAAGTGAGAGTGGATCGGAGACTGGCGTCAAATTGCTGCAATCCTGCCGTGACGCGGTTACCATACTTGGGCTGCGTCGGACAAGGCGGATTTCGAGAGTTGTTTTTATGTGCGCACGCCTTTCACCGTCGTCGTTTCTCCCTTTCTTCTTCATCTTCTTCGTTAGACGCTTCTTTCGATTTCGCTCCTCATCATCATCATCATCCTCGTCGCTACTAATGGTTCAGGGCACGGCGTGCGTGCGCGTGCCTCACACCATCGGATCGCGGATGTTTTGGCGGTTGGTTGTTCATTTAGGGGGCGTCCGATTGAGAAGAAGTGGGAGGAAAGGCCTTCTTCCTCGCGGTTCTCCGTGGCAGGCAGTCTGACCCCGTTCCCTAGTGAACCGCCCCTCCCGCCAGACGCCAACGGCTACATCACACGCCAGAGGAGTAAGGATTGCAGTAGAAGCGATACTTTGCGGAAACGACTATTTATTTTGTATTCTACTGGTTACTGTATTTTTCAAACTTTTCCGTCATTGTTCATAGTTTTATACTAAAATGTATACGACACGGAACAGACATTATCAACTCGTTCTAATGCCAAGTAAATATTTTTGTTGTCCGTCGGTGCCCGACCGTTCCAGGAGTAGTGTTATGCATTTTTTCGCTGAACCGAGCACATCTAAACTGATATGAGTAGAATGTTTGTGTCGCCGCTCACTGATTACTCGACACATTTTCGACTCACTCCCACCAACATTTCCATCCCCTAGTTGAGAAAACTAAAAATTGTACTAAAAGGCGGAAGACAAGTAATTTAACGGCTGCCATTGCGAAAAGGACCTTGCACTTAGACAGCGCAATTTTGCAACAGTCACAGGTCACTCCCAAGGTTGCGCGACACCGTGCCATGCTAGGTGATCTGCCTGATGGGCTTTCGCCATCGCGATTCAAATCATTGCCGTCGTTACCTAATTTTGCGGCTTTTTTCCCGAATTCATCAATACGGTGTCAATCTGTGTCTTCCGCGCCAGGTCATGCGGTCGGTACGCCTCTGCGGCTTTTTTTCGGTAATCGCCCTGGCATCCCCCGCCCCGAATATAATAGCTTTTGGAATCTTTTGCGCTTATTTTCAAAACTTGGTTCCATTTCTGGTCATTTTTACTTTTACTTTCACTCTATCGATGACCCTCACTCCCCTCTCTCGATTCTCTCGGCGCGCATCTCTCTGCAAAAACAAAAGTGAAACTAGGAACGGTACTCGTTTTACCTCCCACGTCTGCCCATTGCCACTTCCATGGATTTTTTTTTGATTAAGTGAAAGAAGACAATTGGAATTAAAAAAAAAAAGAATATGATGCTGGTTGGCGGAAGATGGAATGGATTGTGGGTCAACGAAGTTAAGCCTGCGGCACCCGGCACCACTATTTCTCGATAAAAGTCGCCGCATGCTGCGGAATGTGTGCCATCGAAACTGGTTACTGTATCCCCTCCGACCCTTTTGGTTTGTTTTCCTGTATCAATCGTCTTGTTCTCCAACACATTTGTCAGTTTTCAGGAGAACTGTTTTCCTTTTTTTTCTCTTTTTGCCTTTTTCCTTTTTTTTTTTTGATTTCATTTCGCCATTCTACAATTTTCCATTTCATCGTTTTCATTTTGTTAGTTGTTTTATGACTACATTTAACAAAATCGAACATGATGTGAATGTCTCAATCTCGTTTCGACGCATGTTGCCCGTCAGTTTCCGTACAGTTAGTTGTGCCTCTTGCCGGTCACTCATTCTCTATCTCTTCACCACTCTCGTTCTCGCGCACCTCATCCAAATAACAGTATCCGTTTTTTGGCAGCCGGTTGGTGCCTGCCACGATAGGTTATCAGTTCAAATGGCACGCGCCTCTCGACTGCCCATCAGCTGATTTGTCCGCCCCAAGCAACTGATAGTGCCAGGCAGGGCGGAGAGAAAGATGAGAAAAAAGCGGTTGTCGTCTGATTCCAGGTGTCTGATCCTCACTCATTTTCTCTATAGAGGACCAGATTCGTTTTTTTGTAATGTCTCTTTTTGATTCTATCTTTTTTTTCATCACATCTGTCCGAGTTTAATTTTTTCTTCTTACCCTGAGGTCAAATTTTCTTTTTTACTCAGTAGTTTTCATCTTTTGACATGTGTTCTTTTTATTTATTTTTTTTTCTAATTTTTTCATCATTTCAGACAATGCTGGGTCTTGAAAAGCCAGGATCCTCTGATATTTCGTCGTCTTCGACTGACACTTCCGCCATCTCACCAATCAGTGTGAGTAGTATGCCGCTATCACCGGACAAGGAAAAGAAAAAGGTACGGGGGAGATAACTGTTTGGACGGTCGGAAGGGCAAATAGGGTTTTAGTGGGAAACGTTCGCTTGTTTAGTTAACCGTATTTGGACAGGCGGAAATTATTATGCTTCCTTTCCACGCAATTGTCAAAACAACCTGACACGGAGAAACACCGTCAAATATTTCAAAGTTGATTCTTTCAGATCTCGTTTGTCCCCTACAATCCCGACATTCCACAGATTGTCACTTCGTTTAAAGGATATCAAAAACTTATGTATCAAGGGTACAGATATAATATATACCAGGTATCAATGAAAACTTTTGAAAACTGCAATTCTCACAGTTAAAAATTTTCAGGATCTGCCTGATAGGAACTTCAAGTCGTGGCGTTGTGTGTGCGCCAAGAAAATGTCTGATGCGGGACAATGGTGCAAGTGCCGCGCCGAGACAACTGCGGATGGCAAAAATCCTTGCACTAAAGGACTCCACAATCATCTTCCAAAGCACCATGTCGCTGAGCTCGAATTCATGAAGGTACGTAGTGAGATGACACAACATCCACAGCTGACTTCCCAAAGCGCTAGTGTCCTTTCCAATTGGCGCGATGCCAAATCAAAGCGGCGATATCATAAGGTTGAAATGCCAGCTGACTCTTTTCGTTCCAGTTGGTTTATTGGGCTCTAAGTTCAAATTTCACAACGTCATGTGGAACCTAGCGAATTGTGCAATCTCTTTTCTTAGGACGAGTACGTGGGGATCGTTAGAAAAATTGTTTCGCAACCTTCACTTCATGGCACTAGGCCCGTTCGGGCAGGCAACATTTTCGGAAAAGATCGTTCGTCCTTTCGAAATGCGAACCAAACGGTTTATGTGTACAAGTTAAAAGTACATGAGTATACAGCCAGCGCGGCGCAACAAGGTGGCGGTGCCCGGCGCCTAGGTCAGTTGCAAAGTTGGTCGCGACAAACCAACCAATTTGCGCATGGCACGGTTCGAAACATCGACCTCCCGCCGCGTGTCCTGATCCTTTCCGACCAGCCGCGAATAACTCGCAAATAGATCCGTGCGATGCCAAGGTCAAGTCTAGGATGGCAGGCATGCGAGCGGGGCCAGGCCGCGCCCTACCACCCGACTCGTTAACCTAGATGCGCCAATTTTCTCGATCTATTGCGTCGTTGCCATTCAAATTGGAGGTACGAACTTTTTGTGAATTCGTCCGGAATTGGGTCATCCGTCGGAGGGGGTCGCTACTGACGCAATTTATTGCCACACCTGAAAAAAAGGTCATTTAAAAACAAAGAATGTCAAGTCCTTTTAAAAAGGGTTTCGAATTCAAAATAAAGTTAAAAATTATATTTATTTTCAGTCGCAGCTATGTGCGGCGGCCATCGAGAACCCTGATCATGATGCTGGAGACCTTGTCAACCAAGCCTGCATGTACTTCAGCGAAGGAGTCGCTTTCGATAACAAAGAGAGCATTAGAAAAAGTTTGGTTCTTGCTAGAAACCGTGGAAGCAAGCCAAAGAAGCAAAGAAACAAGACATCCAACCCATTGAAGAGAATGAAATTTGAAGTTGATGTAAGAAATTGTCTTTTCCTTTACAGTCAATTATTATTTCTTTGCAGGAAGAAGACGAGAACGACTACAAGATTCCGAAAATCAAGATGGAAAACGACATGTCGTGCTTTTTGCCGCTCTTCAACAACGGCTTATCAATGGTAAAAGTGGAGTCGCCATTTAACCAAACTCCTACAATCCGAATTCCGCAAGCAAACCCGCAACCAGTTCCACAACCTCAGGAACAGAGCAGCCTTCTCCAACCGGCTGTTTTGAATGGAATCAACAATTCATGGATGGGACTTGAAGACCAAGTAGCCATGTTCTGGGCAAACGCTATGCTTAACCCGGTCGGTGGATTGGATGTACTTTCTACGATCGCTGCACTTTCCAAACAACAGCCGGGCCAGGGAACGACCCCTCCACAAGCTGCAACCGCTCCAGCAACTGCTGCTCTGCCTACAAATCTTTCCGTGAGCAATCTCGTCACATCTCACGTGCCCAAGGAAGCTTCAATTGCGATTCCACCACCACCACCTCCACAGATCTTGAATCTGAAAGATTTAAAACCCTTGCCACCACTTCCGAACATCCAAACCAGTCCGGTGATCCAAGCAGCAAATCTTCTGAGACCAATTCCAATGATGACGGACTCTAGCACCCAAACCACAGAGGTACAAAAAATGACACATGTGATCACAATCTTATCTTATTGTTTTTAGGAAATCAAAGTTTCTCAATGCCTTACATCTGGTTGTGGCTGCCGTGTGATCAGAATTTGCTGCTGCGACGAAGGAGTGTGCCGACGAACGGCGGCATGCTAACTTTGAGTTTCCCCTCGCAGGACGAGCACCCGACGTTACCCATTGCCTTTCTTGGGTCTGGTTACCCGTACTCCGTTGTCATACCCGCTTTTAACTTTCTACTCTGTTATCCTAGTCAATTTCTTTCCTCCTTTTTTGCTAATTTTACTTGTTTGATAACTTATTAATTTATTGGTGTTAACTTTAATGATTGTTAGTTTTACCCACGGGCACACATCTTGAAATCGTTTCTATTTCACTATTCGGCCAGCAAAAACATTGTGATTCCTGATTCCCACCTCAGACGCCAAAATGTCACGTTCACTTTTTCTCGTCTTCCTTCCATCCATTCTCACGTCCTCATTTTGTGTTTCCCTCATCCCTTCTTTCTCTCTCCTTACTACGAAGTGTTGAAATTGATAATTTACTCTCAGAACCGGTAATCCCCCAACCGTTTTAGGTAGGTGTTCCTTCTCCAAACTCCAAAACTTTCGATATCCAGATATAGTCATTACACAGCTTTTTATGGGAATACTATCCATCGGAATATTTCTTTCACTTATAGCGGGTTGTGGTGAAAATGCTTCTATGTATGTCCTCTTACTCCAAACAATGTTTGTTTAATAGAAACACAACAATCTAATCACAGTTTACAAGATTGTTATTTTGCACTGTGCAATTTCATAGCGGTCCTATTATGATCTTAAAAACTTGTATGGCTATATGTATTTTTCCAGTCTTTTTCTGTCTTTTTTCCCATGTATTTGTCAATTAAAAATATTTATATTTATACATATATCAAAGAATCTAATCGAATAAAACATTTGCAAAATAAGTGAAAAGAGAGTGACAAAAGGCAAAACCACAAAAAAACAACGTTATTCGGAAACCGATGAAAAAGCGCTGAGAAGAAATGACCTAGTTTACAACGCATGCGATAGCCAGAAGCGCTTTTCAGATTGGCCGCTCGTGCCATTTCATCGGGAACCTATTAGAGTCGATCTGGCGCAAGACACTAACTGTCGCCACCATTCACTTTCACTATCGGAATATGGGACATGGAAAGTAGAGTAGTGCGCTACACAGACAGCCATTCAAATAAAAAGAAAAAAAAACAACAAATTCGCATCGCAGGTTAGACTGTTTCGTTCTAAACGACGAAATCTCTTTCATCCGTCTGAGGTCATCATGCAGATAGGGTCCGCTTGTTAGGACCAACGGAAGGGGGCAAGTTTTGATGAGATCTAAAGATTATTTTTATAAATTAAAATAGAACGAACATATTAATAAAAAACGCATGGAAAGAAGAAAAGATGTAAAAGAAAGATTAAACAGTTATGGAAAGAAGATCCGAAAATCATTTACGAAACTCTGTCCAAAGTATACAGTACCGGACAAAAAGATATCATATTTTGGTTTTTCGGGCATAACTTTTAAATGGAGACGGTTATGGTTCTGAAAATTTGCATGAATCTGTCCCGTAATGTTTTTGACAAGCTCCAAAAATGGATTTGGTCATTTTTGAAAACTGTAGATTTTTCAAAAAATTTCAGATGCCAAATTTTCGACCCAAAAATAATTTTTTTTTTCAGATTTTTCAGGACTCGAAATTTTTTTTAAATAATGTTTCAAAACTAAAAGTATGATTTTAGTTGACTATGGGTCGATCGGACGAATTTCAGCTGACTTACAGCACTTTGAATATCAGGGTCCACATGGGTAAGTCAACTATAACTTTTATTGAGAATCACCAAAACCGAATAAAATCAAATAAACTTTGCTTTTTCACAGTTTTTATCTAATTTGCTCTGATTTTCTTTGGTTTTGGTGATTCTCAATAAAAGTTATAGTTGACTTACCCATGTGGACCCTGATATTCAAAGTTCTGTAAGTCAGCTGAAAATCGTCCGATCGACCCATAGGCAACTACTTTTAGTTTTGAAACTTCATTTTAAAAATAAATTTCGAGTCCTGAAAAATCTGAAAAAAAAATTATTTTTGGGTCGAAAATTTGGCATCTGAAATTTTTTAAAAAATCTGCAGTTTTTAAAAATGACCAAATCCATTTTTGGAGCTTGTCAAAAACATTACGGGACAGATTCATGCAAATTTTCAGAACCACAACCCTCTCCATTTAAAAGTTATACTCCAAAAACCAAAATATGAAACCCTTTCCCCCCACACTTGACCGATAGACTATTGCTGGTCTGACTGGTCATTTTACTTTTATTATCCCAATATATTTATTTTCTTTGATTTAATTTGTAATGTATTCATTTGTGACGGATAATAAATAAATTCTAAATTCTAAATATGATATATTTTTGTCCGGTACTGTATATCAGGAATGCCGTTTCAACATTTTTTTAAGGAAATTTCTAACTCATGATAATTAAAAACTCTAATGGTGCGTTTAAATTTTAAAAAAAGGAGAAAATGGAAGAAAAGTGGATTTCCAAAAATGCTTAATTTACCACTTTTCCTAATTTCTACATGTGAAATCAATTTAGCTGGTACGGCCGCACTGATTTCACGTGGGCACAATAGCGAAAGTGATAAAACAAGCATTTTTGGACATCCTCTTTTTTCCATTTTCTCCTTTTTCTGCTTTTTAGACGCACCATAAAAGCCTTAAAGAATTTGTTCTTTTGCTCAAAAAGGAATTTTTTTTAATTTTAACATTCCACAGTTTTGCTTTTGTTCTTACGGTTTTAAACTTTGTTGTGCAATATAAAAACTATTCTCCACAAATTATTGGTCATTGTTTTATTTATTTTCTCTCGTTTTGTGGTAATCTAAAATGTTTACGAATCGAGAATAAACAATAGATGTCTTAGATTTCATCTGTGTTAATAAATACCATTTATCCGTCTTCCCGTTTATTTTCTATTGATTCAGTTCTCTTTAGTTTAGACATTTCGCGTGATACTTTACTTTACTTTCATCAATCGTATTAACAGCTTTTTGTTTAATTGCAGAAAA